>JANHFM010003038.1:134434-144772 GCA_032468115.1 Grayia smithii
AATATCACCACTGGATATTTATGGAATTATTATGGTCACAGGAATCTCAAATACCCCACTTTAATACTTTAATTGCTATGCTTTTTTTTTTTTTACTTGTCTCCCAAATTCCTCTCTAAATCTTTGTCTCCATCTATGTCTGCTTCTTGGATGTTCAATCTAGGTATTCCTCCCACCTCTACCTCTTCCACTGTCTAATTTCTAAAATTTCTACCCAGGCCCTTGTCTTCCTTTCAAACATATCTTCCCACTTGGGTGGGTTCTACTTACCTTTACTACCGGTTCTAAAGGTGCATGCGCTTTGTGCATGGTCAGAGCACGCGTAGCGCACGTACTTTGCATATGCGCATGCCAAATGGGCACTCCCACGCATGCAGAGTTTTGATGAAAAAACCTCAAAAAAAGCTTCCTGCGCATGTGCGCAAGCGTGCTCCGTGCACGGACTGGTATGTACGGGCGCACGGAGGGGCAGGTCTGGGATGTGTAGAAACAGTTCGGTGACGTCACAGCGTCACCGCTACCTATTCGCGCGAACCGGACTGAACTGGGAGCAACCCACCACTGTTCCCACTCTTTTAATATATTTTTCCCCTGGTTTAATTCATCAGTCACTATTATTTTCATTACTATTTCCTCTTTGTCTTCTTCCTACTTCATTTCTTCTGTTGACTCCTCCATTTCCTAGGCATCTTGGTCTTTATTCTTCATCCCTTGTATGGTATTTTCCATTTTTTCCATAATTTCCTTTCTCCATGGTGTCTTTTGTATTTTGAAAAAATAAGTCCATCTCCTTCACAATTCCACTCATTTCTTCCTTCTTAAGTATCTTATTTTGTTTAAAAAAATGTTTTTTATCCAGCAGTCCAACAACTATTTATACAGTCTTTAAGTTACCCTTCAAGGAGTACACTAGTCCCAGTTCTTTGTGTCCCATAGGTTAACAATCTGTTCCATTTAAGTAGTCCAGAGGTTATCAAAAGCCTTTTTACATCTCCTTTTTACAGATTCAATTTTCTAGTATAACTTTCAAGTGTCTCTTTAATTTTCATATTTGGATCTCAGTAGTCATAGGGTACCTAAAAGTAATCCAATGCGCATTTTCACTCTTCTTCATATAGGTATTCCCAGATTTGTAATTTTTCCTTTCGTCAGCAGGTGGCACTCTCCACTTAAATTTCAATCGTCCATTATCCTTTTGGTTATAAAACAGCTATAAAAGTAGAATAAGATTTGCAAGTAAGTAATTCCAGCATTTAAAATGCCTTCCCAGCACCACGTCTTCCAAATTTAAAAGTCCAATTTCTACTTATTTCAAAATCTATTATTTAACTCTCCTGCACCTTCATTTCCAGTCATATTTCCTCTGAATGCCCCAAAATGCTTAGACGCCACTTTAACACATAGTTCTGAGCTCTAGATTGTTTCTTGGGGTTAAATTTAGAGCAAAAGAAAAATCCTCTCCCCCAATTCCAACACCGTTCACCTACTCTCCAGGACCAGTCTTAGTTGTTCTTTGGTTGTCCCAGCTTTGTGGCAGCCATCTTTAGCTGCCTCTTCTTCTTGCCGTGGCTAAGAGGGAAAAAGAACCCTGGGCCAGACAGGAGAGTTGTGACTCTCTTCGACTTCACTTTGCTTCACCGCCCCTATAGGATGGCTTTGCCTCCCTCCAGAGCCGACAAACAGGAAGAACTCGGCACAGGAGCGTGGAGAACCGCACTGTGGGTCCGATCCCGCAGCGACATCAACCAGAAGTTCAGCCTTCACAATTTTAATATGTAGCCTTCAACTCCCAGAATTTTGGAAGCCTGCAATTCTTAAGATTGTTAAAATTGAAAAACACTGACATTCAACAATCTGTGTAGAACAATTGCCATCAGGAACATAATTTTTCAGTTACATTTTCCAAAAAATAAATTCCTGATCAAGAAAGCATCTGCATTTGAATAACATTTTAATGACCTTAATCACTCATGGAACATCAGGTCCTTACATAAACCTAAAGTTTCACAGAACACAGTTTAATAAATCCCTACTGAAGGTATGTAAAAGGTACCTAAAATAGTTTGTACTTTGAACTGATGAAACAAGAATTGAATTGTTCAGCCACAGCCACATAAAATGCATTTTGAATAGCAAAGAATGAAAAATGTTAAGAAAATATCATTTTGTACTAACTTGTTAGGCAGGTGAGTTGCTCTGTTATGGTTTTGGAGCATGTGGCTTCTTGTGTAAGTGTAAGGAAAAATAGGTTCCCCAAACGGCAACATATCCCACAGTGAAAAAATTGAAACTGAAATTAAAATCACACAGCTTGAAGTTGTTGAGGCTCAGAAACACTGATCTAAAGAGCAACACCAGTACTTGGGGAAGATTAACTCTTGCAGATAAAGTAGTCCAGAATTATGGAGAGAATGGAGAAGCCATTTCTACTTCAGACTGACTTCCTTCCATAGAAATGGGGGGAACGTAGCTTGAAGCTGGATCCAGGCACATGGCAATGAAATCATAGACATGCATCCCTTCAGACGGGGGCATCCAAAAGGAACCATTCTTAAATTTGGAGAAATATGCTCACTTGACAATACGTTCCCTGTTTTTCTATTATTGAAAGTGTCATAGAGCATAATTTATTCTATGAATATATTTTGATAATACTGGTAAATAGAAGCACAGAGCAATAGGGAAGGCAACCAAATATGTTTAGGGGAAGATTGTTTTTTTTCCAACAGAAAAAAAAAGATGTCTTTTGCTACTAGTTGAAAGCTGTGGTACCAAGCATGAAACGAGAGATTAAGAATACTAGTTAGTTTTCACTATTTGTGTCTTGAAACCAAAGCTTCAGGGAAAGTCAATCCCAAGGACTTAGTCCTGTGGCATCAAATGAAGATCCATCATGGCATTTTCAGTTTGCTAGGCCAGGAAGGAACACTGGCTCGAAATGTACCTAGGAGCTTTCTCAAAGGTGCTTTTTTGAAAGGCAACTGGACTATGTTTTTTCCCTTGAGGAAGACTTTTGCTTCTCATCCAAGAAGCTTCATCAGTTCTGGCTGGATGGTGCGGAGTGGGGGCGGGGGGAAATGGAAGGATTAATTCTGACAGGATGTTTGGGAGTGGTGGAAGGATTATTTTACATTGTATCCCCTGTCTACCACAGTCTTTTCAGCCGTTCCAAGAAGATTCCACATCCATTCGCAGATTCAGGTCACCCTGAAGGCACAGATTAAACCCCCAAGTGACCTCAACAGCTCTGAGAGAGTACTAACAACCAGACGACTGCAAAAAAATATAATCCTTCCATCCACCAACCCTCCACATCCTGCCAGAAATAATCTTTCCATTCAGCCCCCACCCCACCATCCAGCCAGAACCGATGAAGCGTCTTAGATGAGAAGTGAAACTGCTCCTTCTTCTTCTTCCTCAAGGGAAAAAAAAACATTTTGCATTTCCCTTTTGAAAAAGCACCTTTGAGGGCAACCATGACCTGGATGACTAAGAATCTCCATAGACATTTACCTGTGAGCTCTTTTCAGCACCTTCGTAAACAAGATCAGAAGAGGAATAACTGAGAAAGAAAAACTAATGTTTTTCCTCCCAAGCAGAAAAGTTTATTAAAAATATAGATTAATATAAAAATGCAAACAACTCCCCCATCCCATCCCGCCAAGCCCCAACATAACCCCAGTAAATCTATCCAAACTTGGAATACTGAAGCAGGATTCACAGCCATTTATGTTTTAACAATCCTTTTCTAAGCTTCTTGACACGTCTTCCCTTCCATTTTTTCCTCTGCTCCGTTACAGGCCTGGTTTTGTTCTTTCTCTTCTGTCGTTCCTTTGCAGTCAATGGGTTTTCTGGTTTAGTCAAGATGGCAACCACACAAGAGGAGTAATTTGATCTCCACATAGTTGGATACATCCCTTGCTGTGCTAAATCTTGATCAGATGATTCACATCCTAACTCAGGCACTGAGAGTCTGATTGTGCGTTGGTAGCAGAATGCGAGGAATGGACACCATCAGTTTTTGGACCTCACCCAGTTTCTCAGACTGGTGAGCCAAAGAAAAAAGGAGACTGGCAAAATAAAACATCAGGCAAAGAGGAAAGTTAGCTGAGGGAGACTGCAGGGTGACATCCAGCTCCACATTCATAAGAACACTGTCTGTGGTTTGGAGGACAACCTAGGATCCTTGGATGATGAAACACCTGTCACTGGAGATGAAGAGGTCAGGATGACATGGAGAATAAAGAGGCCCAGGGAGTGCTCAGGGTGACTTGGGAAAAAAAAATATTAGACAATTCATGAGTAGTTTGAAAAATAGGTGCTTTGGGGAAAGGGGAAAAGATGGGAAGGAAAGGGCTCCTATATTTTATTTTATTTATTTAAATTTTTATGCCGTCCATCTCCCAAGGCAATCCGGGTGGCTCACAATAAAAGTATCAGATTAAAACCATATTGGACATATAAAAATTATAAAATATATAGATACTTTTCTGTAGACGCAGCTCAACACTCTTCCTCCTCAGACAGGGCATCCAGTTCAGCCAGTTTTTGCTCTAGCATCTCCTCCAGTTTAGCGGACTGGGGCTGGGCCCATCTTCCCTTTGCCCTACGTCCCTTCCGGAGGTGGATTTTGCGTTGCTTGTGGCGAAGGCCCACCTTCTGGAACTCTATTGCCCTCTTCAGCTTGCGTTGGCTAGTGAAGACAAGGGCTCCCTTGCGTTCCAGTGGTACCTCAAATATGGTCTCAAATAATCTGCAAGGAGAAAGAGGAGACAGGACACCAAATTTAAAAAGGAGAAGCCGACTCTGAGGTTCCTTAACAGGAAGACCAGCTTTAGGCTGGTAGCTATCAAACAAGCTAAAAGGAGGATAGATCTAACTCCTCTTCACTCCTAATATTTAGCAGCAGAGGGGAAGCTATGCCAGTGTTCAGGCAATCATTAAGTGCAGAGCATGTTCTGGATGTAAGAAAGACTGCAATGTCATCAGACAATTTTCGCAATCTTCTTAGTGGGTGCCCAAAAGGTTAAGAGTGAAAGAAAAAAGGAAAGGGTATAAAATGTGAACCCTAGGAAAAACGTAAAACACCTCTTTAGCAAAATATCTACTGTACCTGTTTGAATGTCTAGCATTTTTTTTCACTGCTTGCTTGTTAAAGAACTGCTTGACCCACCCCAAGAATGAGAAAATTCTAAAAGGGGCAACAGGTAATTTATTATAGTGCAGTGGTTCTCCACATTCTCTTTACCACCAGGACTTCCTTTAAATACCTTTTGTGGCCACGGACCACCATGACTCAACTCAAGATTACTTTTGTTATTTTTTTATTGCGAGCATACCAGCCCACATTAAAAATGAAATGAAAAATTAATTCTATTGCCTGCTCTCAAGAGTATACACATATGTAAGACACATATATAAATGCTATATACATACATGCATATTTACTTGTACCACCAGATTTAAATAACATTTCTTCACGTCTTTGCAGACTCCTGTAACAACATTGCAGTCTCCCAGGGGTCTGGGGACCACAGGTGGAAAACTCGTTATAGAGAATAGCACAGAAATTCTGCATGACTGCAGTAATGGGAAGCATGAAATGAGCCTAGACTGGAATAGTTGTTCCATGATGAATTCCGTAAGCCGTCCGTGGTTTTGTCAGTTAGATGGGTGTGGTTCACTAGTGCATTTAAGTCCAACGCAATCAACGGTAACTTACACATTGCTTCCACAACAGGGAGCAAATGCTAAGGCAGTGTTTCTCAACCTCAGCAACTTTTTAAGATGTGTGGATTTCAACTCCCAGAATTACCCCAGCCAGCATTCTGGAATGAAAGAAATATGGGCTTCAATCACGCTGGCTATGGGATTTCTGGGAATTCAAAGTCCACGCAACTTAAAATGGCTGAGGTTGAGAAACACTATGCTAAACATAGTTGATACTGCACTTGTGCTTTTTCAACACTACTACTCCAAAGCAATTGTCTTCTACCAGTCTAGTACAGTAGTCCGTGGACCCCTGGCGTGGGCAGCAATGTCACTGCAGGGGATGTGGGAAGGCTTGAAGAAATGTTATGATTTAAATCTTAAATCTTGGGGGTCTGTGGCCACAAAAGGTATTTTAAGGGGGTTCGTGGTGAAGAAAAGGTGGAGAACCACTAGTCTAGTACTTTTATATGCATTAGCTTTCTTCCACAGAGTGCCCTCCAAATCATTTGACTCAACCTTCCCAGCCAATATAGCCAGATCTTTGGTTAGAAACTGTCAAAGCATTTCTTTTTCAAGCGTGTTGACTCTACTTGGCTATTGTGAGTCTTAGATTGAACACAGACTTTGTATTGTGGTTTGCTTAACTATGATTTGCAGAACTCATAATTGGTTTCACAAAGCTGCTGAGCCATAAACCAGAGTGTATTGATAGTCAGGTCCCATCACCTTGTGAGTCCACCATGTATCAGCTTGGCCAACCTGGACCAAGGACCATACAAGCCATTAGCGGAGCCTTCTCACCTGTTCTCTGTAGGTGTATGATAGTTCTTGTTCGTGTAGATCTCCTCCAGACTGAACACCTTCTTGTTCAGCCTGAGAAAGAAAAGAAAGGGAACATATTACCTTGGAGTAACTTGGCCAGTATGGAAAAATATCTGTGAGATGGGAGAATCGTTCTGCAGAATAATAAAGCATTTTCTCACAGTGTACAGGGTAACACTCAATTTTTTAGACAAGTTTCTTAGCCTGCCATTCCATTGGATCTTGACAGAACTGCCCACTGGGTCATATTGTCCACAGCATCTTTGGAAAATGTCCCAGGCACAAGGTTACGGAAATCCCTTTTCTTTAACCCCTGTTCTTCAGAATTCCCAAAAAGTTGATCTCTGGCCCACCACCAGAAGGTGCAAATCCTAGATTTCTTCCAATGCCATTGAAAAGCAAATGACCCAGCAGCAGAACCCTAACCCTGGAAAAGGCCCAGACTTTCCTACTTAACCACTGCCCCCTTTCCCCTTGGATTAATGGAGAATCTGGATCCTAGGTTTTCTTACCACTCTTGGGCATTTTCAATTTGGGGCCCATTCTCCCAATTTATTTAAGGCATGCTCTCACCTGACTGGACGGGGAAGCCCCATGGGGGTGAGATTGGCTTGGTGCCTGGCTGGCGTCTTGCGGATTCTTATGCAGGACACCTTCCCTACTGTGTTCTCTTGGGATCCCTGCAGGTTTAGGGAAATTAAGTGGGGATAAGCATGGACATGATGGGAAAGGCAAGCCCTATAGAGAGGGCTTAATCCATCCACACCCCTCACTGAGCAGCACTTTCTCTGTTAGGCCCTGCATCAAACAGTGACTGACCTTCATCTCATCTTCTGAAAGCATCAACTGTTCTGATGCAACCATGCCTAGGCCAACCGCAGGTACCTTTTGCCCACCATCTGGGGAGAGGGAGGCGTTCCTGAGAGCACAAAGGAAACAAATCACGTACAGGTCAAAGAGAGTCCAGATGTTCTCCATGTTGGTCCCATGCTCATTGGTTCAGAGAGGACAGAACAGGAAAAGAACTTAAATTCAGTCTCCACCCACTTCTTTTCCTCCTCAATTTCCAGATGTGTCACAATTACAAGCATTCTTTGGGTGTACAACCGGGAGATCTGTAATCCAACACTTCTTGTAGGAAAAAGAGAGCGAGCTGACTGAACAGGAGGACCTATTAAATATACAGCACACCACCGGAGTTGGAGGAAAGATGGAGCCAGGAAAAAAGTGATGACTCTCCCTCTGCAGATTCCAAAACTAGTTAAGAATTGGAAACACAGCTGTGCCTTATGGAGAAATGGACCTCAGGGGAACATGGCCTGGTGTAAACTTGATCTTAAAAAACTGCTTTCCAATACTCTTCCTCAAAGTCTTAAACAGCAAAACAATGACCTCCAACGTATTCTTGGATTACAGGTAGTCCTTGACAAATGATCAAAATTGAGACCAAAATTTCTGTTGCTAAGCGAGATAGTTGTTATAGTGTGTTTTGCCCCATTTTACGACCTTTCTTGCCAAATTTGTTAATGCAGCTGTTTAAAAAGATGCTGTAAAACAGGGGTATCCAACCCCAGGCCTCAGCCCACTACAGGGTCATGAACTGGGTTCAGAACTGGGCCATGGAAGCACTGGGCGAGCAGCTCCATTTGTGCAAGCAGAGGGGCATGTGCCCACCACTCAAACAAATGGACCCCTGTGGACTCACCTGCCACTAGCGTGTAACCATTCCCATATCAACGATCCCCAAAGCTGGAAAGGTTGGGGATCACTGCTATAATAGATCCAGCCTTTCGACAGGGAGGGATCAAAAACTCCTGTTCCTTTCTTGCCCTTCCTTTCCTTTCAAGGAGCAGCATATCCCTGTGCCTTCAGGATCACCCTTACCTTGTTGGAGATGGAGCTGAGGTCCTTTAAGGGGATAATATATGTCTCTGGGGAAGAGGGAAGGAAAAGCTTTTACCTGGAATGCACCGGGTCAGGTTCATGACAGCAGGATGATGCCAGGGAAGAGTAGGAGGATGGATCACAATGGGCAGTGTGAACCAAGGGTCGTGGCAAGAGGCGGGCAGGGGGACTGCTGAAGGGGTACACTTCCTTACGCAGGCAGGGCAACGTGAGACGATCCAGTTCTCGAGATACTTCCAGACTGCAAACCGTGTGTCGGCGTTGCCGCAACTGCAGCAAGGGAGAAAGCACTGAAGAGACATTTTGCCAAGAACAGGCTCTAGGAAAATCAGGGCAGGAGTAGCTACGTCCAAGGTGGGGCTGTGGAACTGGCTCTCCTTGGCTCAAGCGCCACTGGCGGATGGGGGGCCTCCCGCTCACCACCAGGTGGTCAGCTTCTTCTTTCTCTTCTTCATGGCAAGAGCTCCTCTTGCGGGGACGTGGTTCAGAAATGGCGATTTTCACCTCGATTTTGACTCCCGGACGAGGGGTGGCTGGTGGAGTTGTTGCCGCATCATCCACATTTGCTGGAGGATGTTGTGATGGGGATGGAGATCTTTCGGTGGGCGGCAGGGATGGTTTGGACGGGCTGAGGAAGATGTCGGCAAAGGCTTCCAATTTCGAACGCATGCTTTGGAAGACTGGGGCCAAGCCCCAGGGCCTGAAACGCGGGACCATGGACGGACGCAAGAGAGTCAAAGCTGAGGTAGATCTGGATGTTTCAGAGGACGGACCTGATGGAAGGGGAAAGATATGGCTGTTACACAGGAGGTACCTTGAGGGCCATTTACATGAGATATTCAAACGCAGCTATGCTATGATTTATTTATTTATATTTCATACATGTAGTCCTCGACTTACAATTGAGCCCAGAATTTATGTTGCTAAATGAGAAATATATTAAGCGAGTTTTGCTCCATTTTATGACCTTTCTTGCCACAGTTAACTGAATCAGTCCAGCTGTTAAATTAACATGGTTGTTAAGTGAATGTGGATTCTCCACTGATTGTGCTTGTTAGAAGGTCGCAAAAGATGATCACGTGACCTATCAGAAATATGAACCAGTTGTCAAGCATCCAAATGTAAATCGCATAACCATGGGGGATGCTGCAACGGTCATACACATGAAAAATGATCATAAATTACTTTTTTCAGTGTTGTTGTAACTTTGAATGGTCATTAAGCAAACTGTTGTAAATTGAGGGCTACCTGTACTTCTTAACCGCCCATCTACCTCAGAGTGGAGCCCTGATGATCTCCAAGCAACAAAGGGAGAATTCCGAAATATTTCTCTGGCTGGCACCTTTTGAAGAATGTTGTTGGTCAGGAAACCTTACTTCCAATTAATTAAGAGGGAAATCCTGTCTTAGCAGGTGGCAGCACTTAGCTGATTCAGAAGTTAAGCAAGATCAAACCTGGTTAGTACTCAGAGGAGAGACTCCTGTCCCCCAAAACATGCCAGAGAAGTTACTAGATTTGGATGTTGAAGAAACTCCTGTCAGAAGGTAGTGGTAAGCTTTTTTCATATTATTTACTTGCTAAATTTGTTTATTGATTAAATAAATATAAATAAATATATTCATCTCACCACTGTGTGATTCTGGGCAACTTCCAATATCATAAAACACCATAAAAAACAATTAGTTCATTAAAAATATTAATAATTAAATTTAAAACATTAATTAAATTTAAAACATTAAATTTAACAAAAACACTAGGCATAAAGGGACCAATACCCATCGGGGTCTCAAATCAGATGGCAGAGCCAGATCGAGGACCTCCAGACCTCGCCTGACCTCCGCTCCTTTCGCCGCGATCTGAAGACTTGGCTTTTTAACCAAACTGGCTGACGTAGTCGAT
>JANHFM010003038.1:148741-160834 GCA_032468115.1 Grayia smithii
TTTATTAACAATAACAGATTTGGAAGCAACTTTGGAGGTCATCTAGTCCAACCCCCCCCCCCCCCCGCTCACACAGGAGACCTGTATTACGGATTCAAACCACCGAACCGACCACCTTTCTGATTGACAAGCTCAGTGTCTTAGCCACTGAGCCACCGCAGTCTTGGGGGTCTTACTTTGTATCTTCTACGGAGATACCATGTTGCCTTTAGGTCCTCCTGGAAACATGGCAAGGACTTAATAGAAGTCTGGACTTTCTTCAAGGATGCAGCCAATTTTGCGGAAAGCTTTGAGTGCTACACTCAAAATTTCATCTATTTATCTATGGATTTGATTTATATTGCGTCTTTATTATGGCCTCACTAACTTCATGGAGCTGTTGCAGGACCTGATGGCTGGCAGTTGACAAGTTACTTGCTTCTCAGCAGTAATATTAAAGAGGGAGATTTCTTTTAATCTGGTTTCTCTCCAAAAGCCATTTACTTTTTTGTCTGTGCATTCAAGATGGATGAGGACAATGAGAACACAAGAAAAACCTGGTTCAAGGCAATTTCTGTTCTAGAAGCTCTGAATTAAGACGGGACCAAGATAAATAACCACAAACTCTGAACATCTCCCCACACACACCCACTTTAAAAATGCCAAGCATCTTATATTTCTTTCTACTCTGACTACGACTATAAGAAGGACCTGAGTAGGATATAGGAAGTTCTTAGAATAATTTGATATTTAATTTGGACCTATGCCTAACATTTTAATGTATTCCCTTTTTTGCCTTTCTGTATTTTCAGATGGATGGTCCACTGGTGAAAAGTGAGGGCAGATCCTGGGAATCCTTGGGTCCGAGTGCTAGAGTGAAGAAGGGAGTGGAAAGGATTCGAGATATCAAGGTGCACAAAGCCAACATGACAAAGCCATGTATTTTTTCCCTGATATTTGAAGGAACAGGCTGGATCTGAAACAGGCACATTTTTCTTGATTGTAACATGATTACTAATAGCATGGTTAGGTTAGGTTGACAAATGCCTTAAGCATGACTGAATACCACACAGATTTGAGAAAATGAATGCCGGAAAGAAACAAAACCAGGCTTTTAGAAGTCACGATATGAAACACATTCAGTATTTCAAATGCCCTTCCCTGTGAAATGTAATGGGAACATATTTTAAATCTGGAATACACAGGCTTGACTTGCTGAGTACTTAGCATTCATTTTGTGGTGTTTCACTTAAGAGGATTCCTTGTGGACACTTTAGTTACAGCAATTTGCAACCTAGTGAAGTTGTTACACCTCACTGTGTAAATTCTTGTTTGCATTTCTATGAGGAACATGCAAGCTGAAATACGTTGTTGTTGACATATTAACTTTTAAGGTTGGTTGTGAGACATTGTGTCTATCTCTTTGTTTCGGAACAAACTGAACAAACTATCTCTTTGTTTGGGAACAAAAGATAAATGCTGAATCTCTTGTTTTGCTCCTCTGGGTTTCCCAGCTGGATTCTTCCTCCTTCCAGGATAGATTGTCTGCCAGAGTGCATGGTAATGAAGAAAAGCGATTGCTTAGAGTAAAGACTGAAAAAAAGAAGGAGGATACTGAATTTGAGATGGAACTTTCTGCAGGGGGAAAACTGGTGAGTGGAGATAAGGAAGACAGAAACACTGAAGATTTAACTGGGTGGGTGGAAGAACCAACGTGTAAGGAAAGAAGTTCTTTAGGGGTTGTTATTATTTAGATTGTTTTGTCTCTCAGCTGGGTCCCACACCTTCACGAGATTCCTCAGCTCAGGAAGAGATGAAGGTGGAATCTGAGGAGCAGAAGGTACAAGAGTATGAGGTACAGAAAGTCACAATTCCAATGGAGGGTTCGGTGAGTAGTAAAGTGCAACTGTGAGAACTTCGAGATATGGGCTGGTTTAAGGATTCCTGCCTTGAGCAGAGGGATGGACTAGAAGACCTCCAAAATCTCTTTCAATCCTGATTCTACACCTTGAGGAATTGTTGGGGCTTGACCTGAGCTTTGTTTATCAATCATGGGAATATGAGGCTCTCCCTTAGGTCCACACCTATATCCTGACGATAGCTTTTTGGGTAAACTTTGCAACGACATGGTTTTCTGGTTATTTAATGGAATACAGGTAAGTCCTCAACTTACAACCATAATTCAGCCCAAAATTTATGTTGCTAAGTGAAACATTTGTGAAATGAGTTTTGCCCTTTTTTACCACCTTCCTTGCCTCAGTTGTTAAGTGAATCATTGCAGTTGTTAAATTAGCAACAATTAACTAGTTACTAATTAGTTAAGTGAATCTGGCTTTCCCATTGATTTTGCTTGATCAGCAAAAACTGATCACACGACCCGTGGGACACTGCAATTGTCATAAATATGAACCAGTTGCCAAGCATCCAAATTTTGATCACCTGCAATAGTCATCTGTGAAAAATAGTCAAAAGTACTTTTTTTCAGTGCTGTTGTAAATTTGAACCGTCACTAAATGAACTGATATAAGGCAAAAACTACTTATAGTTTCGTAGCTGTGCTTCAGCACTATATATAACAGACTTTCCAGAATTGGCTTTATGTGCTGCACACAGCATATTTTACCCCAGGGCTTTGAAAGAGAATTTGGCCAGATGCATGTTTCACTTCAGAGGGCTGTAGCACTGGAAAAGCCTCCCTTAAACCAGACTTCCAAGCGTAGTATCCTTAAGATGGGTCAGGATTGCTGTTTCCAGAGCTGATGTTATTCAGGTATTTTTAGTCCTGTACTTTTTATCCTAAACCTCTCTGATTTGGAGTAGCCACTTCTAGCTTCGCCCACCTCTTGTATACCGGCCAAAAGCATCCCTGTGGGAGGAGTCAAAAACATTAAGATGGCTTCAGCGACAATGCAATCAAAGCCCATCTCTTTGCACATGATTGAAAATGGGTGGGGCTTCAATTAGGCTGTTGTAGTTGCCATCTTGAATTTTCAAACCCTGCCCCTTTCAGGTGTCCCTGATCCACACATAATAATAAATGAATATTTGAGAGGCCCACATAATTAGGAAAAGTTGAGCCAAGGTTTTTATTTTGGATATTGAGCAGAACTTAGCACATACGCTGGGCTGATTGAAAAAGAAATGCTAAAGTTTGATTCCCTACTGCAAATAGAGTTGGGTGGCTTATAATTAAAATAAAATGACAAGAAAGAAAAAAATAATTCTCCACTTGGGGTTTTCTGGAGTAGTATCCCTTCTTTCCCAAAATCCTCTGTTCACCAAAGAGATTTGAATTTCCATTACACAATGCAAAACTAAAATGAACTTGTAGATGGGGACATCTTTCCCTATTCTGAGGCAGAAAGGGATATGTTTGTCAAAAGTAGAATTTGGAAGACCTGGAAAAAAACCTGAAAAATTGGGGAAAAAACAGGTTTTTTTCCGTTTTTCTGTTTTATTTTGTTTTTCAAAAGCTTTGGGAAAAAAACTGGAAAAAATGGAAAAAACCCGTTTCCCCCCCAATTTTTTAGTTTTTTTTTCAAGGCCATCCCATCTCTAGTCAAAAGTCAAGATGGTGGCTACAGGAATGCACATAGAAGTAATCTTCAATTTACAACCACAACTGAGTCCAAAATTTCCCTAGATAAGCAAGACAGTTGTTAAGTGAGTTTTGTCCCATTTTATGACCTTCATTGCCACAGTTATCAAGTGAATCACTGCAGTTGTTAAATTAGTAACATGGTTGTTAGGAGGATCTGGCTTCCTCATTGATTTTGTTTATCGGAGCCAAAGGTGAACACTTGCAACTATTGTAAATACATTCTGGATGCCAAGCATTCAAATTTTTATAACATGACCACAGGGATAGTATAAAAGTCTTAAGTTTAAAAACCTATTCACAAGTAACTTTTTGGTGCCATTGTATTTTTGAACAGTCACTAAATGAATGGTTACCGTGTTTCCCCGAAAATAAGACCCAACTGGAAAATAAGCCCTAACATGATTTTTCAGGATGCTCGTGATATCCCAAAAATAAGCCCCAGTTAGTATTGTCAGCCAGATGAACATATTTTAGTACCATATTTCCCCCAAAATAAGACTTAACCAGAAAATAACTCCTAGTGTTTCTTTTGGAGCAAAAATTAATATAAGACACAGTCTTATTTTTGGGAAAACATGGGTATAACTTGAGGGCTACCTGTAAAAAGTTGATTGTCATTTTGGCCACCATCTTGATTCTTGTTTTTAACTCTGCAGAAGCCCCTGTTTGTAGAAATTCAGTTAGCTATTGTATTTTGCAAAAATGCCACTGCTGAAAGGGATGGGGCACAAATAAGCTATATTTTTTCTGACCACCCATTTCAGAAATAGGTGATCTAGAGAGGTGTAACTTTTTCTCCCAAAACTCTTCTTCATGCTTTCTTCTCCATTCCTGCAGTCTTCCTCTTTGCACCCAAACACTTGTGGTGTGTGCGGGAAAAGTTTTAGCCGCCGCTCGAACTTGGCCAAGCACCAGATCATCCACACAGGAGAAAAGCCGTACCGTTGCAATGACTGCGGCCGCAGCTTCAACCAGAGCTCAGCACTCACCAAGCACCAGCGGACGCACACTGGGGAACGCCCGTATGTCTGCGGGGACTGTGGCAAGGCCTTCACAGCTAGTTCCAACCTCCTCCAACATCGGCGTTTCCACACTGGGGAACGACCCTATCATTGTGAATTGTGCGGCAAGGCCTTCTCTCAAAGTTCCAACTACAACTTGCACCGGCGCGGCCACACAGGGGTTACGCCCTACCAGTGCAGCGTGTGCGGTAAGCGATTTACCGGGAGCTCATGCCTTACTCGCCACCAGCGGACTCACACCGGAGAGAAGCCATACCAATGCCAGGAATGTGGGAAGCGCTTTTCGGGAAGTTCCACGCTGGCTAACCACCGGCGTACACACACGGGTGAGAAACCCTACGGTTGTGTTGAGTGTGGCAAGAGGTTCACCCACCACTCCAATCTGGTGGATCACTGGCGGGTGCACACAGGGGAAAAGCCGTACGTGTGCACTGAGTGCGGGAAGAGCTTTCGGCTCAGCTCACACATCATTCGCCACCGTCGCACTCACACCAACACTCGCAGCCCGAGCATGAGCCATGACCTCCTCTGTGAGGTCGACCCAGCTTTTGATGAGGGCAGCATTGAGGGCCACCATGATGGAAGCGTTGGGATCCCATGCATGAGTGGTCTTGATACTTTGTGTGCTGATACCAGTGTTACCAATGGCAATAATAGCTCTGATGAAGAAGAAGGTGAACGACTTCTTATCTGTGGCCACTGTGGTAAAGGTTTTCACCTGGAGTCTAGCCCCCGAAAAGCCAACCAAGATGACTTGGCTCTGGGGGAAGGGCCTTATAGTTGTACCGAGTGTGGTAATAGCTGTTGGACGTAGCTAGTTCCTTAAAGTCCAAATGCAAACCACAATATGTAAGAAAAGAGAATTATTGATCTGTCAGCAACAAATTTAGACATAGATTACGTCAGGGGGCAATTCTTGCTCCTCGTTCACTGAACTGGCTTGACCCTTGCAAGGAGTTGGCTTTGAATTGGCTTCTTTGGCCAATTGGAGTTCATCTCCAAATTCCTTTCTTTGGTTGTATGAAATTTAGGGCCAGTATTTTTCAATCATGGCAACTTTAAGAAGTGAAGTCCACAGGTTTTAAAGTTGCCACGGTTGAGAAACAACAATCTAAATAAAAGGGTAGATTTCTCTGTTCGGCTTTCTTTTCTGACAGGGAAAGTTACAATGGCTGAATGAGTACAATAGAGTGAGAACAGGTAGAGAGGCCTGTTCGGTCTTGTCCAATTGAGTCAAAAGTAAACAAATAAAAGACTGGGTTTGTATCAGTCTCCTCCTCGCCTCAAATTATTCAGGAGCTTCTAGAGTAGCTGAAAAAGTGAAGGATGAAATGGATGTAACCTAGGACACTGCAATGACAAAGAAGTGGAGAGGAGACATTTTAATACCTGTCCCTCGATCCTGGGAAATAATTTGCTTTCTAATAGTGGCTGATGTTTGATTGCAAAGTAACACAAGGTATGCACCCGCAGAAATTCCAGATGGACGAAGCAAGGTTTTGCTGAGCCACCGGGCAAGAATCTGATCACTGAAGCAAGCTTATTTAGTTAGCATGCATATAGAACTTTTACATGTCCTGGAGCTTTATATTTAGGTCCATGTTTAGCTTTGTACAGGATACACAAAATGTCCCAAGATCACACCTGTTTTCTCCAATACCTCGGTTAAGCTCTGGTGCTCCGAAGAACAGCCTTACAAATTTTCTATTATGGAGACTGTTTGAAAGGCTACACTTGTTCTGCTTAGATAAAAATTGAAAACGGTATCTTAAGAAAAATGCACACTAGGCTAACCTGAATAAATTGTGCCAATTAAGCCTGTTGTACAAGGCTGCTTGTTGTGTGTTATTTAGCCTGTTTCCCCAACCCCATTCCAGGTAAGGCGAGTATCTCTATAAATGGGAAGCCTCGAGTCATGAACATTGCAAGTCTTCATTATCTCCTTAGTTAACTGTTGGCCTCAGCAGGCACCAGCTCACACAGTACAGTAGCAACTGTACAGGGAGTCCTCAACTTGCAACCAGAATTGGGATCAGAATACTGAACAAGGTGGTGGTTAAGTGAGCGGCATCTGATTTTTGTGACCTTTTTGCCATTGTGGTTTAAGCAAATTACCACAGTTGTTAAGTGAATTGTGCAGTTGTTAAGTGAAGCGAGCTTCCTCTATCAACTTTGCTTGTCAGAAGCCAACTGGAAAGGTCACAGATGGCGATCATGTGATCCTGGGTCACTTTGATTACCGTAAATACCTGCCAGTTGTCAAGCACCTACATTTTGGCCATGCGATTGTGGGTTGCTGCAGTGATCATAAGTGCAAGGACCAGTCATGTCAGGTCTTTTTAGTGCCGTTGTGACTTTGAATGGCCACTAAACAAATGGTTGTAAATCAGACTATTGTAGTTTGTTATCCTGATTTATTGAAGGAAACAATTCAGCTGACTAATGCAACATATCGCTTGAAAACCACAAAGCTCATGAGCTTGAGTGAGTCAGTGTAGCCATGGAGCAGGCTGCCCTGCATCATCAGTAGGGCTATAAATGGTGAATATGTTTGAACCAATCTTTAACCTCAGTAACTTTAAAATGTATGAACTTCAACTCTCACAATTCCCCCCAGCTACCATTATGTTATGCCAAAGATGTTTTTCAAGAGACAACTGGACTTTGTTATTCTTTGAATATTTTTCATTTCTCATCTAAGAACTTTCTTCAGCTCTGACTGGGGAAGGATGGATTTATATTCCTTGCAGACAGCTGGTCACTTGCATTCTTTTAGAGCAGTGTTTCAATCTTGGCTGGTGGAAGCTGGCTGGGGAATTCTGGGAGTTGAAGTCCACACATCTTTCACTGGCCAAGGTTGAGAAACACTGTTTTAAAGAGAGTAGTTGAGGCCCCTTGGAGGTTTATCTGGGTCCTCAGGGTCACCTGAGTGGTGCAAATGGGTGTGGAGTCTTCTTGGAACTACTGAAAGGACTGTATTGTAGACTGGAGATAGATGATGTTGTATCCCTTCCCCTCTTAGTGAGAGGGCTGTTCAAATTTCACATTAATGGCCTCTTTGAATACCATTATTTTTTAGAATCTCTCGGTTCTGTAGAATGCTAATACTTAAAAAAGTAGCTGTAATATTTTTTTCTGCTTCTGATTATAATGCCCCCTATATTTTCTGCTATCCCATGTAGCAGAATAGGTTGTGTATTTATGTACATTAAATTTCTTTCCTGTGGCTATCATTAGTCTCCCACAGTGATATACAGATAAACACTCCTACAGTTCAAATTCAAAAGCCAGCATACAGTATAATAGCAGTTTAAAATAATAAACACAAGAGAAAAAGTGGCATAAGGCACTTCACAATTTTTAAAAAGTTTAGAATCATATTTGGTTAGAAAAACACTTTTCCTGAATCAGAACAAAGGAGCACATTGTTTGGGGAGAGGGACTATTCCAGAAGATACTTAAAAGGATCCTTAATATTTGTCAGCAAAGACTATTTCAGATGAAAACCTCAGTTAATGAGTAGAGAGCACCAGGTGAATACAATATGTGAGCTTTAAAGAAAAGTACCAAACTCTGAAATTACCAAAGCAGAAATGGGTCACAGAATTATTTTTAAATCAAGTAAAATACAAAGCTAACACGATTCCAAAATGGCATTCAAGCAGACACAAATAAAACTGTTTATTAGATTTGTTTGCCACCCATCTTGGCAAACTCCCAGAGGCGACTCTGGGCAGCTTACAAACATTAAAAGCCAATAAAATTTCTGAACAATTGGTTTATAGGTGGCTCTCAATTTACAACCATTCATTTAGTGACTGTTTAAAGTTGCAATGGCACTTGTCTAAGTGAGCCAAAAATGAATAAAGTGCTAAGGTAATCAAAATAATTCAGTAATTCCATCTTTTCCATATTGCTTTTTTCCAAATAACTTGTGAAATGATAGAATTGGAAACATATGAAGGGACCATTTTTCAGATTAAAACAAAAGATTCTAGATTGGTTTACAAGTAAGATAGTCTGGTTCCTCAAGCTTACATTCTTGTAAAAAATACAAAAAGATTTTGAAAGAAGGAAGACAAACACTATTAAAGGCACAATATATAAAATAAGAGTTTTGTTTCTGAACAAGCAAAGGTCATGTTTGGTATCTTGGTTGCACAGCATAAGCCTTAGGCTATGCTTGGGTGATATTTATACAAGTAGTTGCTTCACTTCATTAAGATGTGTCCTAAAAATAATACAAATGCAAATAATATATTGGGCTAGTAAGAACAACAAATACATGCCTGTTGTAATAATTCATTATATAACTTTTTTTTTAATTGGTCTGCTTAAAGGAAAAAGAAGCCTCAGTCGAAATAATCTTTATTACAAAAACCTCACCAAAACAAATGATGCAAATTCTATTAATCATATAATTTCCTATTTTTTTAGCTTCTGCATAATTACTCTTGGGTGGTAGTGACATAAGGAGGGAGAAAAAGTTGTTTAGCTATTTATACACATTTCCTTTTGTACATGTCTGTATTTATGGCTACCTGGTATAACTTTTTAGGTAAACTTGGAAACAGTCTTGGGCAATTCTGTTGCTTCATTGCTGTCACCTTTCTTAGGGTGAACATCTCCATGACCAGAAATCCTCCACCTGTTTCTCCCTTTCTGATACAGCCAAAAGAACTTTTATCATTAAAAGATGGGAAGAGCCAACCAGGGAAAAATGCCGAAGAAGAGCAGGATGTGGATTCAGCGCGCAGGACCACAATTCTACATTTCCTTGAAATGTCTGCTTGAACATAACAGCTGTATTAAATCTCATTCAAGATTTTTTTAAAAAGAATAAATTAAATAAAGCATGAATTAAAACTAAAACCCAAAGACGCTTTGTACTGCTTGCTTCAGAGTAAATCCTATTGAATTCACTGGGCTTTCCTTCCACTATAATGTTGAGATTTTATTGCATTACTTCACCTTTTTACTGGGAAGACTCTAACCTGTACCACTCTATTTTATATGTGTGGGCAGTTTTGAGTACCTATGACTTTACAGATTCACAGAGTTGGAAGGGACGTTGTAGGTCATCTAGTCCAACCCCCACCCCCCAAGCAGGAGATCTTAGTACACCATTACTGACAGATGGCAGTATCTTCTTGAGAGCTTCCAGTAATGAACACAACTTCCCAAGGCAAGATGTTCCGTTGGTGGATTGTCCTGTCAGAAAATCTCTCCTTGATCAGTTTCCATCCATCAATCCTTGTCTGGCCTTCAGATGCAGAGGCGCTTTGGATAGTGAGATGGGCGGCATATAAATGTAATAAAATTCACATTACAACAATACATTCTTTAAGGAAGGTCAGGATTGAAAATGTCGGTGTTTCGGTTCCTGCAAACGATGCGATCTCTCTGCTCCTTTAATGCCAGCTCAGGCTCCGCTTCTCTTCCTGCCCAGGATGGTATTTTGGGTATTCTGCTCCTTCCGGCAGGGAGAGAGCCCAGTCGAAGGGCGTCCGCTTTTTCCACCTCGATTGGTGGGTCTTTAAACCCAAGACAGCCAATGAGAAGGATCCTTCAGAACTCCTTGTTGGTTAGATAGCCAACCCCCTCTTCCCCCCGCCTTTTCCTGGACCAATCTCCGCCCCCGAGAAGCGGAAGGGGTTCCAGTGCGTGTTTAGATGCGGGAGATGGAGAAAAAAGGATCGGTTTTGTCCTTTGTGTCTCCGGAGGAATCTTTTCTTTGAAACCCTCGAGGCTTTTCTCTGCGTTTCTCTCCCCATTTCCGCCTTTGCCCTGCATCCTCCTTTCCTTGCTTCGGTGCTTCCCCCGGGATCCTAGGTCTCCTTCCCGCATTGCCTGATGGAGGGGCAACATATAATGGCTCAAGTCCACATCCAAGCTCCCTCGTCCAATTCCGTAACCGGGGAAGAATCCAGGCGGTTGCCGAACCCCGTGAGAGTTGCAGCCAGGGAAAGCATGGCCGGAGGACGTCTGTTGGACAGTCACAGCCTGGATGGGATAAGCCAGGTATACGGGGCATCCAAGAACCAAGAAGGCAGAAGGGCCACTATATCGAGCGCCTTGGAATTGGAAGGAACCGTAAGCTACGATGGAGACCTGACACATTTTGTGGCCAACAACTTGCAAATGAAGATCAAAATGAGCTCTCGAGGCAGTTTGGACGATACAGAGCCCACCTCCTCGTCGATGTCATCCCAGCACTCTGTCCGAGGCAAAACTGCAGACATCCCTCCAGTGGATCCCCAGGTCCTTCGGGATCTGGAAAGGCTGACCACGGATGTGGCACAGAGAGTGGACCAGATGCTGAGAGCCTTGAACAGCGCAATCCAGAATATGACAGCGCTCAGCGTAGGCTACATCCAGACCTACCGAGATGCTGTGGACAGTTTGGGCGAATCCGTGGACATGAGCATCAAAGGGATGTACACTCTGATGGCCAGGTGCGAGGAATTGGATCGCTCCATGCAGCCTGTTCACATCCTTGCTAAGCAGATCCGGGAGATTAAGAGGACACTGGAGATCTTTGAGGCCGTCTGCAAATAGGACCCTTTTTTTTGGAAAGGGTTTGATTTGTGGAGCAGTGGGGAATAAACAAGGGTGAGCATTGGACTTCCAGGGATTTGGGATTTGAAAGGGAAACTCGTGTTTTTCATGAAATATTTCGAGAAATAAATTATGGCAGTACTGTACTTGTCTCCTGTGTGTGACATTTGCTCCTTTCAGTGTTTCCTAAACCTTTCCCAACCTAACCCAAAATTTTGGAGACCCCCAATAATCAGCAGGATTCTTCCATCCATTTCTGTGGCTGTTTCTTCCCCACAAAATCTCACATGTGCTACAATGTATCTTGTACTTAACACTGGTTACACCTGTCTGTCAAAATATGACATGCACGGCATGAAAGCTCTTGAGTAACTTCCATCTCTCCCTGCAGAGTCTCTTTGTTCATATTATACCTAAATTCCCTTATTTTTTCATCATGACTAGTCTGAACCAAATAAGTCTTATCAGGAGACCTTGTAGGCCACTCACTCTCTCAGCCCAACTCACCTCACAAGTTTGTTGTTGGGGAAAAAGGACGATGCATTGGATATGTTTGCTGCCCTATTTGCAAAAATAATAAAGGCAGGATATAATCATTTGTAAGCAGCTGTCATTTTGGAACTGATGACATGCCATCAATTCAGGCTTCAAGTCTTAGCAACCACGTTAATTACATTTATATAAACCCACTATCCAAAGTAACTGGACCATTATAGTAGACATTTTTTTCTGAACTGAGCAGAATAGAAATCTAGAAATCACAATCTTAAATAAATCCCTATGTGTCACACTCATATTAAGCGCAGGAGAGCTGAAATCGAGCAAATGAATGGGGGGGGGGAGGAAGGGGAGGGGGGAGCGTGGTTAAATCCGCCTCTCTTCTATGAAACACAAGACGGAAACAAAGCACCCCCAACGGTGAGAGTTCACCCG
>JANHFM010003039.1:5223-16453 GCA_032468115.1 Grayia smithii
CCCAAGACATTCTGTCTCACAGCAAATTGTTTCTGAGTGCTAGGAGTTCATTGTACTTGGCACAAATCCATGTCTTATGCCCCAAAGCAAATAGTTATAAATTTAACACTCTGTGCAATAAATTAGAAAGCAATTCCTTTCCTTCTGGTTTATACCATAGTATTAATTGTTGTTGGTATTTTATTGCCTTCTTCTTTACAAGTTGTATAATATAAAATAAAGCGGTGTGTTTTACTTTCATGAAGGTGTATATCTTTGCTTCCCTGCACCATTACTAAACTCACTCTCATGCTTAAGCTACAGAGATGCTATTTTCTGCCACTAAGTTTTTCTGTTCTTGTTTACCCTCCTTGTTTGCTTGTTTTGGTTGCAGATTCCTCACTGCTCCTTTTCTTTACAAAGATTGCTAGATGGAATTGGCTGTCATGTCACTCGGGATCAAATAACATCCTCTACTCAAAAAAAGTGTTTTGCATCTTTTTTACTAAAAGACTCAAAAATATTGTTTATTCCCCATGTATAATCATTTTGTACTATGCGTTATGAATACAATATATGGTAAGTGTTATTTCTATGCTGTAGAAGAAAGGACTATATTTCTTTTCTTGAATTTTCAAGGACTACTCAAAAAGATAAGGAAGCTAGATAAAAGTAACTAGATGCAATAAAGTTCAAGTAGGTGGGCTTGAATTGGAAACGTGTGTGTGTGTGTGTGTGTGTGTGTGTGTGTGTGTGTTATTTCTCTTAAGGTAGAAACCAGAAACTGCACAGACTAAGTGTCTAGTGAGAATCTAGTCCAAAGTTGACCAAAGAAGTAAATCTACTTTTTGAATGTCTGCAAAGGAAAAAAATATCATCTGAGAAATTCAGAATCAAAAGCATCAAAGACAGTGATGCAGCTGCTTTCATCTTCTGCACACTCATACTTCAAAGGAAAGCAAAATGCTTGCCCTTCTTTCTCTACCCCCCACCCCCCAAGGGAAGACAAGCTCAGAGTAGAAGATATAAGTCTGCATCTCTGCTTTAAAAGAACATCCATATAAATTTATTTATAATTTTGCACTGGAAAAAAAAAAGTACAGCATAGTAATTGAAATGGTACAGTAAATTGGTATGGTGCATATAATTTCACTTATATCTGGTTATCACAAGAGACTTTCCTATGGCTTTTTGTATATCCAACTGTTGTTGTTGTTTTTTTTAATCATTGCCACTGACTGCAGTCACATGAAAGAAGCCTGGAGCACATATTGGAATTTTGGACAGCATACAATGTTCTGCAAAACAGTTAATCCCATTTTGTGCCTTCAGACTAAAATGTTTTTTTTTTCTTTATGTCATTGTCTAAACTTGAGTTGTTTCTTAAAAGTTAAGACTATATAAAAATATAAAAATCTATATTTTACAGAACTATTCCAATGGTGAGATTATAAAAAGGTAAAGGTTCCTCTTGCACACATGTGCTAATTGTTCCTGACTCTAGGGGGCAGTGCTCATCTCCATTTCAAAGCCAGCGCTGTATGAAGACATTTCCGTGGTCATGTGGCCAGCATGTCTAAATGCCAAAGGTGCACGGAATGCTGTTACCTTCCCATCAAAGGTGGTCCCTATTTTTCCACTTGCATTTTTTAGATGCTTTTGAATTGATAGGTTAGCAGAAGCTGCAGCAAATAATGGGAGCTCACCCCATTACGCGGCACTAGAGTAAAATGTTAATATATCACACCAATAATGGAAGGAAGGAAGGAAGGAAGGAAGGAAGGAAGGAAGGAAGGAAGGAAGGAAGGAAGGAAGGAAGGAAGTTCATAGTAAAGTGATTGCATATTTTCTGCTCAGATTCTGAAAAGACTGTCAGATTAGTAACTATATGCAACATCCTTTTATCTATATAATGTAAAACACCATGTGTTTATCTGGCTTAAAGAATTTCCAAGTCATACAAAAGATGCCCAGTGGGGCCTAATTAGGTGTGAGTCATTGTCATCAGACATTTGTATAGATTTTCTTTTAATGGCAATGCAGTTTTACCCTCTGAATTTTATTTGTATGATTGTTATTGCTGTTCTTATTTATTATAGTATTAAACATCCTTTTCTGGGAGTGTCTATGAAGATTGTGCTCAGGCCATTTAGTAATGCAAAATAGATGAAACCCTTTAAGGAATTAGTGACAAGCACAAAGGCTCTTATTGTGAAAAGCTAATCTCTTGAAAATGTTATACTATTGACAATGGTACTTGCAATAATTAAGAAATTTAAATGAGACAGTCATCAAGCTGCAACAATTGTGTATCATGGTTTTATATGAAATAATGTTTTCAAATATTAAATGTTCATATTGTAGGATGAAAAAGCGCTTTGCGTCTTAAGGCAGGCTTATCTTCTAGCGGAATTAGCTCCAAACAATATGCAGGGAAGCTGATGTCTGACTCTTCATTATTGACTTTAATAACAAACAAGGCTTTCATTCCCTCATGGTTGAGCCCAAGGCACCACATCAACCTTTGCATTGTCTCCAAAGCCATGGTGCTGCACTTGACTCTGAGTTTCAAATGGCAGAGTAGTCCAATCAATTTCATTTTCCTTGTGATTTTTTTTTTCCTTTCAAGAAACAAGGAATGGTATATAATACTAATAGGGTTATTGTGAATAATTTTATCTACCAGTATATTGGCAGGGACATGGTGGCTCGGTGGCTAAGATGCTGAGCTTGTCAATCGAAAGGTCAGCAGTTCAGCGAATCCCTAGTGCTGGGTAATGGGGTGAGCTCCCATTACTTGTCCCAGCTTTTGTCAACCTAGCACTTCAAAAGTACATAAAAAATGCAAGTAGAAAAAATAGGCACCACCTTTGGTGGGAAGATAACAGCATTCCGTGCGTCTTTGGCATTTAGTCATGACGCCCATATGACCATGGAAACATCTTTGGACAACGCTAGCTCTTCAGCATTGAAACGGAGATGAGCACCACCCCTTAGAGTCGGGAAAGACTAGCACATGTGCGAGGGGAACCTTTACCTTTATCTATATTGGTAGAGCAATTCTATTCTAAGGAATTTAAAATATTCAGTGTGACTATACTTTTGTTTCAGAAAAATGAAGCATATCTTATTTAAATAATATTGCATTATCTCTGTCACTGATTAACCTCTTGACTTTTTAAAATTTCTATTTGATTATTTTTATAACTTAAAATGCCCAACGTAAGCTGTTTATTTAACGTATACCTCAGATGTGGTTGTGATTTAACTTATTCTTTTGACATATAGACTTTGGATAAATTAAATTTGAAGAATCAACAAGTTACACATATGGGCATGTTTTACGATAATTTATAAAAACTAATTATATTGTACCTTGTGTTTCTTTTTTGGCTGTTTAGCTCCATCAGCTAGTATAATCTTGGTAACTGAAGGCTAGATAAATATCATATTTTTTTATCAAAATGAAGAATGGATTTGCTTCCTATTACTTTAGAAATGGATTATATAGTATATATACACACACCTTATATATAGATATATTCAATGTGATCTATTCCTCAGGCTTTCAGTAATGAAATTAACAATACAATGACTGACCTATACTGCTACCTAAGCATCCTGATAAATTATCTTTATTTATTATGTTAGGTCATATCAGAAATATGCTTAGGGAGCAGTACAAATCTTTATAATATGAGGCAAGGAGCCTGAACTACAATAGCCCTCCTTCTTATTCCTAAATGAGCCTCCACATTTAGGAGTTAGTATACATGGTATGCTACAGGGGTGGGTTCTACTTACCTTTGCTACCGGTTCTGTAGGTGCACGCGCTTCGCATGCGGTCGGAGCGTGCGGAGTGCACGTTTGGCACGCGCATGCCGAACGGGCACTCCTGCACATGCGCAGAAGCTTTTTTAAGCAAAAAAAGCTCAAAAAAAGCTTCCTGCGCATGCGTGCAGGGACAGGTAAGTAAGGGCACACGGGGGGGGGGGGCTTTGGTCCGGGACTATTAGAACCAGTTTGGTGACATTACAGAGTCACTGCTACTTATTCTATAGAACCGGACCGAGCCGGGAGCAACCCACCACTGGTATGCTAGTGATTCTATAAGAGCGTTTTGAGTTATTAAGAGGATCCTATAACAGACATTAAGTGGCTTCTGTGACATAAGAAGTTCAACAATAGAGTATTGTCTCCATAATATCATCAAATCCTAGTTAAATTGATGATTAGGAACTTCAATGATCTGTTTTGCTTTCTTTAAAATTTAGCAACAATAGTAGCAATAGTAGTGGTAATAGTAGTAGTAGTAGTAGTAGTATACATTGCTTCAAGTCACTTTGGAAATTGCTAAGGTTAAACTGGGCCCCCATTACTTTATGAGTGGCTTACCTCCTATCCTTTTTGTTGGTCTTAATAATATCTCTTTATTAAAACCAGCTCTCAGAAATTTGGTTTATTTGTTCAAAGATTTTTCAAGTGCTTTGTATGGAATAGTCATTCCCTTGCAAGTTATGATGTAATTTCATTTTCCAACTGAAAGAAGAAACTGTTTGTGTATATTAGGTGGCAGGAAAAAAATGGAAAACTTTGATAGTTATGTCATTTCTTTTTCTTTAAAGATCAAACATGTGCTGGTAAATCTGTTATCCCATGCAGCTTGCCCAACAGTCTTTTGCCTGTTTAGAAATAAAACAAAGATTAAGTCACTAGTGCGAAAATCATTTGGAGGAGTAGAAAATGCAACAATGCAAAGACTAATTGGTTTATTGTAGCGTGACTGGATCTGTTTTTTTTTTCTATTCATAATATTTTCACAAAAACTATTATCCAATATTTAAGCCTGAGCAAATTCCACATATTGAACACATATAAAACACAACAGCATTTCCTTTCAAAATTATGGTATAAAAAATCAATGCCAACAGGATATACCGTACATGGCATAGCTTAGAGTTATAGTAGAAAGCTTGAACCACAAAATGATCTCTGACAGCATGCTCTTAACAGCCTCCAAGCTGCAGAATTCTTTTCTGAGTCAAATTCAAATACAGATCAAAGTGAAGATGTTACATATTCTCTCAGTGCATTCCAGCCTATCTCTCAACTCAGTCCCTTCATATCCTTTCCTAAATTCACAAGGCCGTATAGAAGCATACTAACTACAACAATAAAATCCAAGATTTGTATATTCCCTTTGGCATAAAGATGAGGGGGGGAACTTATTTGAGTAAAGCTCATTTGATTCAATATTAAATTATTCTGAAATTATACCAAGAAGTGTCATAGAGAACCTCTCATGGCTAAAAAAATATTTGGTGGCCTCTGATGCTGGATTTTCTCTTCAGAAAATGTCCCTGGTTTTATATACAATAATTCCCACAGCAACGTATCAGCAATAATTATGCAATCTGATAAAACAATATACCAGACCATATTTACATGAAGAGAATAGAGGATCTCCTATCAGGTATAAAATGCAAAAAATACACAAAACAGGAAATTTGGGCTGTCCTGTTGCTTCAAACAGTGGAACTGTTAGACCTAGAATAGCTGGTTTCATGACTCCTGTACTTAGATTTTATGCACCAAAATCCAAATTATATCACATCACAGGAAAACTCAAGTCCATTGGCAATCTTCCTAACCATTTTAGTTAGCAAGATTATTGAGATCCAAACATCTGCCACAAACATGGACTTCAAGCTAACAGAAAAACTTCACCAGAAATATCAACACATCTTGTTACCAAATGCTGTGATTTTGTATTAATTAATAACTACCTTTGGCAACAACTGCAAATCACTGGCCAGTATGGGTATATGCATGGCTCTATAATACATTGATGCTTCTTGGCTGACAAAGAACAATATTTTTTTAAAAAAACTTTTATCCCCTGAAAGTACTTCTTTACTTGAGATTCATTGGACACATTTTCATAATCTGAACCTATGGAAAAGAATTCCTCATCAAACTCTATTAAAACATTTATTTGTGGGACCGTTTCTTCCTAAGGATATCTGCCTATCCCACTAGGTCAACTAGGATGGGCATGGTCCAGGAACCCTCCCTGGAATCTTGCCATATATTGGAATCTAGAAGCATGTGGGTTTTTTTCCTATGGCTGTCTTTATAATGCAAAACACCTTCTCATTGGCAATTCGGCAGGCCCCAATCCTTTTAGCTTTCTGGAGACACTGAAATAGGATTTTATTGATAGAAAACATAGAGAAAAAAATACTGGTAATTGATGTTGTGATGTGCTCTTCATTGGTCACTCCTAAGTATGTTGCCAATTTCTGCATCAATTGTAGTTTTCTGATGATTTTCAAAGAAATGTAGAGCATATTATAATAGTCTAGTTGAGACATTATGAAGGGATGAGTTACTATTGCAAGATCCTTTCTATCCAAGTAAAAGTCTATGGAGCTTCTCAGACATCCAGGTCATGATTGTCTGAAAGGTTATTTTTCAAGAGGCAACTGGACTTATTTGTTTTTCTTTGAAGACATTTAACTTCACATCCAAGAAGCTTCTTCAACTCTGACTGGATGGTGAGGAATGGAAGGATTTATGTTCCTTGCAGACAGTTAGTCATTTACATTGTTTTTAGAGAGTCATTGAGGCCACTTGGAGGTTTGTCAGTGTCCTCAGTGAGTAGTGCAAATGGATGTGGAGCCTTTTTGGAACTGCTAAAAGGACTGTGTTGTGGAACTGTGCTTTCTGCATGATGCTTTCTACACTGTGTCCCTTCACTATTGAACACAGGGACAGGCAGTTGGGGATGAGTCTGTGTTCTCTGCTCTCAAACAGAAGCACAACCATGCACAACCATGCACTGGATGTCTGAGAAGTTCCATAGATGTTTAGCTATGCACTTTGGGATGAAAATCCTTTGAATTGTGTGGAAGTTTAAAAAAAATGTTACAGGAATAATTTGCATTTCAGTTTGAGATGAGACAATGCAGACTGATCCCCAACAGTCTCCTCTGTGTTCAACAGTGAAGGAACACAGGACAGAAAACATCATGCAGAAAGCACAGCTCCACAACACAGTCCTTTCAGCAGTTCAAAGATGGTTCCACAGCCATTTACACTACTCAGGTGACTCTGAGGATACAGACAAACTTCCAGGTGGCCTCAATGACTCTCTAAAAGAATGCAAATGATCAGCTGTTTACAAGGAATATACATCTTTCCATTCCCCATCATTCAGTCAGAGCTGAAGAAGCTTCTTGGATGAAAATGAAATGTCTTCAAAAAAAAAACCCCCAAGAAAATCCAGTTGCCTCTTGAAAAAGCACCTTTGGAACTACTAAGTAGTAAAACTGGTGTGTCTGTTGAAGCTGTGTGAGTTTTTCATTCAAAAATTAGTGGCACAATTTCCCTTACTCCAATTTCACTGAAAAGTCTTTTCAAGGCAATATTTTCTTATCTGAAAGTTGGAAAGAATGAAAATAAGTATTAAGAGTTATTGATAATCTTTATATAAAATTAAATTTCATACTTTGAATTTCATCTGTGCATATCTTAAGTAACAGGTTACTTTGTATTTGATCTGTGCCTCTTTTAAGTAACAGGTTTTAAAATATGCTGTCCTTGGTGACTAAAAGTTTGTGTGCAATTGTTAATTTGCATGCTGTTATAGATGTTGTTTGTTCTGAACCCATCTGCTTGTCTGTTTGTACCCTAGACATACTTCTATGGCCTTGCCCTTTCAGGAATAAAGACATTGATTTGTAAAGAAAGATATATTTTAAAAAGTGGAAGGAATCTCATCTTACTTTTTAATTTATGTATCTTTATGTATCAATGATTCCCAACCTTTTATTCTCTTCTTCTACTTACACAATCTAATTTTCAGTAATGTAAATGACTAGTACTTTCTTTTTAACACACATGAAAAGTTAAATTTCCAAATGCAGTTTTGTTTTGTTTCTTACTTTTTTATATCTCTCTCACACACTGCAAAACTAACATGCTCTTCACAAACAGTTCATGAAATGGTCCCCTGTTCAACACTATTAATAACATGCCATACTAATACAGGGTTAAAGTACAGATGCTGAGATTTTTAAAGCAAAGAAGGAAAGAAATTAATTCATAAGGTAGCTGCCAACCATTATTTCAATATGAATATAATATGCCAGATCTGCGTTTCACCTAATGAAGTCAAGCAAACTGTTTTAAAAAATGCATATCCCGTTTCTTAATATTCTTATGATCTTGCGTGAAAACCACGCTTCAGTTCTTAAAGGTCATATAGACACAATGTTGAATATCAAGATATATTTTTTCTTAAGAAGTTCACACAAACAATGCAAACTAGCAGCAGAAGTTGAATAGATACGATGCCATGTAATTCTACTTCCTTTGGGTAGATCTAAGTTTATTCCTTTTCTCCCCAGATAGAAATAATATGTTCTTACTCTGCCCATTTTGAAACCATTCAGGTCTTCAAAACCAATTGAAGCTTTTTTTTAATACCCCTCTGTGGGCACAAGTGTTTTTTTCTTCAACAAATAAAATAATTTTTGAGCAGATCATTTCTAGGAAGTATATTAATTGTTTTCTGTTTACCTTATGTGGAAAAAGTTTGGATACCATTTAAGACAAAACAGGTAGAAAATTATTTTCTCACAGAGAAATTAGGCAGTGGTATTTTCCTCTAACAAATTCTACAACCTTCTCCACAATTTTCCAAAACATTAGAGAATACCAGAATGGTATTCACATATATGATGGCATTGTCAGGCAAATATTGCAAATTATAATTTATCAGCTTTCTCATGATGTTACCATACGCATCAGTAGTGTCTTCTACTGAATATCAATGGAATCAGTAAATAATCCCTCTTATGTGGAACCATAGCAGTGTTCCAAAATCTAAGACACTGCCACAAAGAAGAGGGATCAACCTATTATTCAAAGCACATGAAGGCAGGACAAGAAGCAAAGGATGGAAACTAATAAAGAGAACCAACCTAGAACTAAGGAGAAACTTCCTGACAGAACAATTAATCAGTGGAATGGCTTAGCTGCAGAAATTGTAGATGCTTCAACACTGGAAGTTTTTAAGAAGAGATTGAACAACCATTTGTCTGAAATGATATAGGGTTTCCTAAGCAAAGGGTTGAATTAGAAGACATCCAAGGTCCCTTCCAAATCTGCTATTCTGTTATTCCTAGTATGCCTCACTCCATACTACTCTCAATGCCACCCATATATTTTATATTTGTTGTACATGACAATGTAGTGAAGACATCCCTTTACTATTAAGCTGCTTCTGATTGCAATCCTATTACCTTACAGTATGCAAAAATAAACTATTTGTGGTTACTTGACCAATTGTTTCTACATATCCCATCTAGTCTGGCAGAAGGGTTACGCCCCAAGTCTCATCTGTTATGGAGTGATTTTGTAGGCATCAGGAAAGAAGCTTTTTTTGCTATGGTATCCAACCTTTAGAATATCTCATCTAATATCTGCAATATCTCAGGGGTTGCCACAAAGAAGAGGGAGTCAAATTATTATTTGAAGCACCTGAGGATAGAACAAGAAACAATGGGTGGAAACTAATCAAGGAGAGAAACAACTTAGAACTAAGGAGAAATTTGCTGACAGAACAATTAATCAGTGGAATGGCTTAACTCCAGAAATTGTGGATGCTCCAACACTGGAAGTTTTTAAGAAGAAATTAGATAACCATTTACCTGAAGTGGTGTAGGGTTTTCTGCTTAAGCAGGAGGTTGGACTAGAAGACCTCCAAGGTCCCTTTGAACTTTGTTAAATTATAAATTATAATACCTCAGAGATCAGATTGGTTTCAACATTATTGGCCTTCACAAGAGAGGCAATTATCTCTATCTCAACTAGGAATACACAATGTTTGGATTTCTAAAGAATCTGTAACCTTCCACTCAAATCAATCCAGCACATCTTGCAAACATGTTGCTGGCATTTTTCATATGATCTTCTAACAGTAGTGATGGATGGTGTCACAAGGAAGTAGCTTTTGTATTTTAAGAACTGTCTTATCTTCTGAACCAAATGTGAAAGCTTGTTTCTACAGAGGATGCATTTAATGTAATGGTAGCAACTTAAATTGTTCCTTGAGCACAATGCTTTTCTCTGTATCCAGGTCACCTTAATTGGCTTTAATGCTTCTTTTCCTGCCAAAACCTTTGGTATGCAAAAGTAATTCCCTTAACATTGAATAAATATAGTAGGATGATGCATAAAACAAAATTAACAGCTGATCAAGGCTACTTCAGACTGCCACCCTTCCCATTAATGAATTGATTTGATGAGAGCACAATGCTTGGCCTGATATATTATGATGGAACAGTCCTGACAGAAAATAAAACTAAAGAAAACTAGAACTTGATCTAAGATACATCAGTCTGCCACCTTCTTCATTAGCATTTTAATTTGATGTGAACTGTGTGGTGTCTTCATTTCAGCTTTTGTTTAGCTTTTCTCATTTAAAAAAAAATCAGCTTTCCCCATCAGGGTATTGCTTGGTTAGCTGTAAATTACACCTAGTATCCATTGCCTGCCAAAGCTGTTATTCCTGAAAACTTGCTTTGTGGAAAGATTCAGAACAGAGTCTAGGTGTGACAAATGGCATGCATTCACAGGCAGATAAAGTAGGATGGTCCTAAAGAAGGAAGACACTGTTTTTTGAAGATGGCTGTATTTTTTTGTGTATTTGTAAGTGAGGCTGTGCTGTAAATAATATACTTTTTTCTTATCAATTTTCTAATATCAATGGAGTAACAGTGCATAAAGAATAAGTATTGTTTATCATTGATATGCTCTTATGTTAAAATTCCAGAAGGGTAATAAGGTCACCTCCAAGACAGTTTCCTGTTGCACAGAATAATGTCTAGTACAATGGAAGAATTCCTTCATAATAATTATCCAGTTAGTACCAAAGGATAGTTTCAGCCATTTGCTGAACCACGGATGTTCTATGAATATCTGGATACCTGTGAAGGGACTCCTGTCTCCACTTAATAAGTTGGTTTGAAAGGTCTGCCATTTCAGGATCATGGACTAAGGATAAGTCCATTATGGCAACACTTTTCACCAGAGGTGGGCTTTACATAATTTAACAACTGGTTTGCCCTGAACTGAACAGGTGATCGCACATGCACACTGCGTCAAAACCATGGTAATTGTATAGGACAGGATAGCTTCATTCGCATGGGTGCCTTATACACGTGCAAGCTGCATCAAAAACAGA
>JANHFM010003039.1:40449-51753 GCA_032468115.1 Grayia smithii
TATCTATCTATCTATCTATCTATCTATCTATCTATCTATCTATCTATCTATCTATCCATCCATCCATCTATCTATCTATACACATACACACACACACACACACACACAGAAAAAATGAAAGCTGTGTTAATAATTGGTGAATGATATACAGTTGCTTTTCTGCCTGGTATGCTATTGCTTTTTATCTCATCCATCTAAAAGAAAGCTGAATTCCATAATAGTGTTGCATTAGTTGTGTCTTACAAACTAAAACAGATGCAGATTCTCAGTTTATTTCCATCTTTTTCCATATAATAATGGAACATTCAATGTGCTTGAGGATGTGAATTAAACCTCCAGATATGACTTTTCCCCCACTCCATATTATTCTATGAGTAGAATAATCCAACAGAATTCAGTACAGAATTCAAAATAAGGTTCCATTTTCCTTTAGAATCAAATTTGTAAGAAATGATACAGTACATTTCTGATTGCAGTGGAGATGATTTCAAGGAATTATGGTAGAAACCTAAGGATTTTTTTTCCTGGCCTTTTCTATAAAATAAATCAGTTGCAATTACAGCAGGCTAGCTGACTAATGTCGACCAGAACTTGCTGTCCCATTATGGAATTTAATGATCTTTTTTGTGCATACACAGCTTTCTCTCAACAGGTTAGACTAGAAGCATCAATACCCTGTTTCCCCAAAAATAAGACATTCCCTGATAATAAGCCCAATCAGGCTTTTGAGCACATGCGCTAAAATAAGCCCCCCTGAATATAAACCCTCTCCAAAAATATTTAAACACATGCGCAGCCAGTCACCGCCATTTCCTCTGGATTCCTCTATATGCCCCAAAATAATAAAACATCCCCGAAAATAAGTCCAAGCACTTATTTCAAGGTTAAAAAAAATAAGACAGGGTCTTATTTTCAGGGAAACACGGTAGATTTTCAAGGTCACAGGCTCTAATAAGTAAGAGCATTATAGGAAAGCTAATGAAGTCATTAAGGCTGCTCTGTATCAAATGCAAGTCCCATTTATTTGGAAATTAAAATTTTAATATTGGGCATCTTTATTTTGCCTCTGTGGCACAATGACTTAAAAGTCTGTTGGGTCAGGACAACCATTTCCACCTCTTTCTTGTTTTACTCATGGGATAGTCTAGTTTCTGGTTGTTTGCTTGTGATCTTCTGACAACAGCACTTTTAATCATCCAATGGGTTTTGGAACAATTTATTGTCTGATGAAAGGCAGTCTACTTCCTCACTGAGTCCAATATTTCCCTTTCATGCTTTCTCTTTCATAGTATTTTATATTAAAAAAAAGACATTGATGCTGGTTTGGTGCTGTTTTTTTCCAGTGTGTTGAATTTCTAGATAAACAGATTGGGGCCAGAGGTAAGCAGATTGAAGGCCAGAATCTAGAGGCAGTTTGCCCATCCCATGCATACACCAGCCAAATAATTTACATTTCAGGCATCAGGTCTGTAGAGGTTTTGAAAAAAAAAATGAATTGAGAATTTTTGCTTGGTGTTGCAATGGTGCAGGACTGATGCTGACAAAAACATTTTATTAGTCAGTGTCCCAAAGATTTTGTTTCTTTTTAATGTGATATGTAAAAAAAAATGATGTGTTTCGATGTGTTTTGTTCTATGTGTGACATTACTTTTTAACTCCAAGCAAAATCACTTGACAGAAAAAAAACACTCATTGGTGAATAAAAGTTGCTTTTGTCTGGTGAATATTTTTTTGAAAGTTTTTGACCATAACCATATAAAAGTTTAGCATATATGTATAATAACAGTTTTAACGGTGGTTGAAAAGAAGAAATGGTGAATAATTGATATGGTAATACCAGGGGATAGTAGAATAGAAGATAAAGAATTTGAGAAGATCACAAAGTGTCAAGATCTGAAAATCAAAATTGAAAGATTATGATATAAACCTGGTGTAGTGGCCCCATAAGTACACTGGGGGACATATTAAAAAATAGTGGATCACATGTAGAAAAAAGCACATTGAAAAAAAATTCTGTTCATCCATTACACAAGGCCACAATGCTTGGATCCGCACATAAACTACATCAATATGTAGGTTCTTGAGAAAAAGTCAATGCTTTTAAAAACCAACACTAATTGAAAAACTGGCAGCTGTGATTTCATATTGTTGTTTATATAAGTTATATACAAGAAAATGAACACAGAAATAACAAAAAAACTGTTTTATGTACATATTTGAGAAATTTAAAAAATGTAAAAAAGATATATGTTAATTAGGGATGGCTTCAACTGAAAATGCAGTTTAGTGCTAAATAAAAATGCAAAACCTGTTAAACAGTTTAGTGTTAACAAAAAAAGGAAGACATTCTGCATTTTATTTGCAACTCACACAAAATATTTTCTTTTTCTGGTTTTGTAAAGAAAACGTGTTGATAATGTTATCAAATTAGGAGTTACGAGGTTATCACTTGTTATCCATATAATATATATACTGCTTAGTGCAGAAAAATATTTCTGGTAACTTTGTTCCTGTACTTCACTGTTGATCTGTTTAAGCTATGAAAATGACTCTTCTCCTGAACTGTTCAAAAATTGAAATATTTCTACATTGAGAAAAAAGCCGAATGGATTATATAGTTGATGATAGTTTAATGTCTTCTGTTTTATCATTTTTCTTGAAATAAAGCATGGGAGTGCTTTATTTCCCCAGGAAGATTAACAGTGCAATTGGTAGACTCTGTATGTTTAATTTCTTCTGCTGTGATTTCAGGCTGAGAGTATTAATGAAAAGGAAGGGAGCTGCTCCTTACAATGGTTAATCACACTTATGGCAACCAGACACCCATCTCTCCTTACAGTATAAATTACAGATGTGATGTGACTACTACATATGAGAATCTTACAGAGCTGTGAAAAAGATGACTTTTTATTCTCCCCTCCCATCTAGACCAAGCTGCTGGAGTACTGATTGACAGGTAGACAGTGTGTGATATTATTTGCACAGAACTTGCATGAAAAGAAACAACATGCAATTATTGTTCCCTATCTCTCCCTCCCCGGTTGGGTTTTTTTTTTTTAAGTCACCAAGTCAAAGGGGAAACAGTCCTTCACTAGCTCTTCCCCAGAATCCATTTCAATCTTGCTATGTCCCTAAATATCACACAACTCTGCACATAATCAAAATGTGTTGTTTTGTTGTTATATGCCTGCTTTATTGCAAATCCAGGCCTTTTTATTCTTTTAAAACAGCTGGCTGAGAAAATTAACAGTTCCTGCCCCACTTCCTTATGCATGCTAGTATGTTAACTACATCATTATCCCTTCAATCAAAAAACATCATTGAATAAAGCAGACAAGATATAGTTTTTTTTCTCCTTTCTCTTTAATTTTTAACTTTTTGTGAAAAGCCTGAAATTCAATTATTTTTAATATTCAGAGACCTCTCGTAAACTAAGGATGTAAGCTGCAGTTTACTTAACTTATGACTAAAGTTAGCATGTTTCTATCTACCTAATGATTTTGATTGCCTTTTTCATATTCCCAATGTCCTTTTTGAAGTGCTGAAACCTTAATAGTACACATATCTTTTTAATTCCAATGTGTACTTCATTAAGGGATGGTATATAATTCCAGGGAATGGATGCAAGCCACTTTAACCAGCATTTATTTGGCAATCAAACATATGAACATTTTAGAAAGTTCTATTATTATGTCTGGGCTTGAAAATAGGGTTCAGAATGAAACACTGCCTGCAACTATAGACTAGAAAGGCCAAGTGTACAATGTTTGTATTGTTATAGATATACACATACTGACAAATACATGTACTTACCGGTAACTCTATAAAATTCTACAAAGATAACAATATGGTGCAGCTGTGGGATTTAAAGACTTTTCTTCTATGAGGAAGGTTCATTTTTCTACGTAAAATATAACAAACAATAACCTATACATTTAATTATTTTCCCTTTAATAACACTTTCCATCACTATAAAAAGAATTGGTTTTCAGCTGATTGCACTAAAATACCCTGTAGGGAAACAGGATACTTCTTACAAGGAAAAAATGTAAGCAGGTGACAGATACACACATAATAGTATAATATAACTCTTACATAGTTAAACATAAATGCTGAATTATTTGCAGAAAGGATAAATAAAATAAAATAAAATAAAATAAAGACAAATGTTATATATTACAGAAATACTACAGGGGGTATTTTTTTTTTTAAATGACAGGAAAGGAAAGGAAAGGAAATAGAATCAAGTATATATGCTGAACTGTTTAAATTCCTCATGCAAACTAAAATTACACAAACATTATATACAGACACATTCTGGCTGATCATTGCTGTCATGTCCAATATTATATAATACCATTTCTGAACTATGTTCCAAAGACATTTCTCTCTCTCTCTCTCTCTCTCTCCCTCCCTCCCTCCCTCTCTCTCATTCTCATACTTATTCTCTCTCTCTTTCTCCCTCTTTGTATGTGTGTGTTTGTGTGTGTGTATGTATGAATGTGTAGATAAAGAGATAATATATACATATACATACACAAAACCTACACATACACACAAGCACTTTCTATAACAGAATTGTTCCTTCAATCATCCCATCATTTGCATGGAAAAATGATACCCAGGTTGTTAAGACTTATTGCTGAATTTTAATACAGCACATATTTATTACATTATAGAGAGTATCTGTACAATGTATTGTATAAATATTACAACTTTGTCTTTTTTAAGGAATTCAAATGCTTGTTTCCTCTCTAATTGGTTGGTTTGGGCCAGGGATTAGTATCTCCTCCTCCTCCTCCTCCTCCTCCTCCTCTTCCTCTTCCTCTTCCTCTTCCTCTTCCTCTTCCTCTTCCTCTTCTTCTTCTTCTTCTTCTTCTTCTTCTTCTTCTTCTTCTTCTTCTTCTGCCATATCCGTCATTGGACATTGGCAATCATGTTGGCAATCCTATTTTTGTCAACAGCCGCATGAAAAAGTGCTGCTGAGTTTTGTCCAAATCAGTCCCTTAGGTTTTGAAGCCATGATGTTCTTCTTTTGCCTGGACTTCGTTTGCCTTCAATCTTTCCCTGAAGGGTTAAGTGAAGTATTAAATCTTACAGGGGGGTTAGAGATTGAGGAGACAGCATAGAGTTAACAAAACTACTTTATTGTACAGGAACTTCAACTAAGAGCAGAACAGAGAGAACTGCAGATGACAGCTAGTTATACTCGCTGTCAAAATGGCTCAGCCAACCAGGCTGCAGCAACATCCCGCTAAAACTCCTAGCGCACCTCCATCAATCGGAATTGCCGGTCATAAGTCCAAGAACTTTTGTGTGTCGTAAGTTGAGGATTCAACACCCCTCCCTTCCTGGACGGCGCATGCATAGTCATTCAAGTATGCTGGGCGCCGACAATTCTGTGTGGATCTAAGCAGCTCCGGCTGTGGCCTCGACTGTAAAGGATTATCCCACTCAACTTGTGGATCCTACTGCAACACCTCCGGAGAATCGGAATTAGGCAGTAGGTTCAGAGGAGTTCCTGGACCGATTGGATTAACAGGTGAGTCAGCCGCTGGTGATCCCTCGATTGGTGCATGAAACTTGGTCAGATTGAATGTGGGCCAGTTTTCTGGTAGTGTCGGAATGCTGTTGTAGTTGTTGTGGTTGCGGTTGTTGTTGTTGCTTAAGAGAATTTCACTTTCTCATAATTCACTGACCACTCTAGATCACAATTGTTTTATGTGCCAGTGCCAAGTTCTACCATCTTCCAGCTGGATTACGTAGGAGCACAAGCCCATGATCTGAATAACATGCCCAGGCTGCCACCTTGGTTCTCCCCCAAAGTTTTGCGCATAGATCAGGTCCCCCATCTTAAATGACCTGATTTTGCTTGAGTCTCTGGGCACGTCCGTTGAATAGTTTGGGTGCAGGTGATCTAGAATAGTGAAAAGGCGCCGACCCATTAGAAGTTCTACAGGGCTCCTGTGGGTAGAAGCGCATGGCGTCACTTGCTGGCCATTAAATACCTGGCTATTTTCTCATGCCAATCCCCAGGGCCGAACCTTGCTAGGGCTTCTTTGGCTGACCTTACAGCTTGCTCAGCCAGTCCATTGCTGGCTGGTCTAAATGGAACCACTGGCTGTCGAATGCCATGTTCAGCCAGGTACGCTTAGAATGTCACAGAAGTGAACTGTGGCCCGTTATCTGAAACTATAACATCTGGCAATCCATGCACTGCTAATAATCATTGTAAGGTTTTAATGACCATAGCAGATGTGGTGGATGCCATTATCACTACCTCTACCCACTTCGAGTAGGCATCCACCACTACCAAAAATGACTGCACATGTACTGGCCCCGCAAAATATATATGCACTCTAGACCAAGGGTCTTTGGGAGTTTCCCATTCCCTAAGTGGAGCTTCAGGATCTGCTGGCTGGGAAAGCTGACATGGCTGGCACCCTTGCACCCATGCTGCCACATGTTGGTTGAAGTTGGGCTACCACAGATAGCTGCGACCCAAAGCCTTCATCCGGACTATACCAGGATGGCCCTCGTGTAAGCTCTCCATAACCTGGTTTTGCAATTTTGGGGGAACCACAACTCGATTTCCCCATAATAAACATCCCCTTAGCACTGACAGCTCATGTTGCCTAATGCTGAATGGTTTAAACTCTGAAGGAACTGGCCCCTGTGGCCAGCCCCTGCGCAGTACGTGAAGCAGCCACAATGTCAGCAGCTGTGACAGGACCAGGGAAAGCATCAATCAGGAGAATGTTGGGCCTGGGAGCTGGGTCCACTATGGTGGTAGGGAGCGGACAGCGACTGAGAGCATCTGCATTTAACAATAGGGCACCTGGGCAGTATAGGAGCTGGTAAGAATAAGCGGCCAGGAATTCAAGCCATCGAGACAGACAGAGGGAAAGAATCTGCGGTGTGGGTTTGTCACCGGCTAACAAAACCAGGGGCTTGTGATCAGTGACAAGGGTGAAAGTACGGCCATAGAGGTAATCTTGAAACCTCTTAATGGCACCTACTGTGGCCAACGCCTCCTTGTCCATTTGGCTGTAATTCCACTCCACTGCTGAAAGGATTCTCAAATAAAAAGCAAAAGGAGCTTCTTGCCCATTCAGCAATTTATGGGCAAGAACAGTACCAATGCCAAACGGGGAGGTGTCCGCTACTAAAATAAGTGGCAGATGGTGACCATATTGCACCAAAACTACCTCAGAGGTTAAAAGATCCTTGACAGCCCTGAAAGCTGATGCCTCACGGGGACCCCAGGATGAAGGGGCTTTTTTATCAAGGAGCCTGTGCAAAGGCTCAGCTACAGAAGCTTTGTGGGGAATGAAAACAGCGTAGAAATTTAAAAGCCCCAGGAAAGCCTGAAGGTCAGTCTTATTATTAGGTGTGGGGGCATGATGAATAGCGGCCACCTTAGCAGGGGTTGGATGAATTCCCGAGGAATCGACTAGATAACCCAGGAATTCAACTGATGGGACCCCAATACAACACTTCTCTGCTTTCAATTTCAGACCAGCGTGCTGGAGCCGATCCAGAACTACCCTTAAGCATTGCTTTAATTCGACTTTGTCCATGGCAGAAATAAAAATGTTGTCAAAATAAGGAACAATGCCTGGAATGCCATGTAAAAGACGCTCTATGAGTCCCTGAAATATGCCAGTAGCCACCCTGACCCCAAATTGAAGGCGGAGACACTTAAAAGCACTGCAATGAGTGACTATGATGTGGGCGGAGGCTGTATTGTCATCAACAGGTAACTGCTGATAGGCTTGGGCCATGTCTAATTTCGTAAATATGGAACCATGGCCCAAGGAGTGCAGCAAGTGCTGCACCACAGGGACAGGATACGGATTTGATTGTATTGCGCGGTTAATTGTACTTTTGTAGTCAGCACACATGCGCACTGTGCCATCTGGCTTTATAGGAATTACAATTGGGTCTCCCAGGAGGCGTGATCCACCAGCTTCAAAATCCCTTGTGCAACTAACTTGTCAATCTCTTTGTCAACCTGTGGTTTTAAAGCCAGGAGAACACGCCGGGACTTAAGCCTAATAGGAGGCACCTTAGGGTCCAAAGAAAGTGTAATAGGGGTTCTTATTAGGGTCTATAGGGGTATAGGGGTTACCAAGGCCGTCGGTAAAGACGTCAGTGAATTTGGCCAGCACGTCCTGGAACTCCTCGGAAGAGGCAGATTGGTGGTGGATGCTAGTAACAGCCAGCCCCAACTCCCTGAACCAGTGTAGACCCAGTAAGCTAGGGAGGTGGCCCTGCACAACTACCAGAGGAAGGGAACAAGTGAAGTCTTTATACTTCACTAAGAAAGTTGACATGCCCAAAATAGGAATTGGGTTTCCCTGATAATCCCTCAGTCGAATGAGGCTTGGGCTAAGTTTCCCTTTAGTAACAGAGGGAACTAAGCTTTTTAGGGTTGCCCATGATATGAGAGATCTAGATGCTCCTGTGTCTACCTCCATCTTACAAGGCTTCCCTTATAAGGTAACAGTTAGGTAATTTTTTTTACTATCTAAGGTGGAGGACTGGCGAATGGTCATTTCTGGATATTCACGATCCTCAGAAATCATGAAGCCATCCCCGTTTGGCCTGGCTGGCCTGGCAAACTGGCATCTGGAAAACTGGTAATGGTTGTCTGTGAGGATTGCCCGACAGACCCGAGCCAAATGATCCTTCTTCCCACATCGGCGGCAGTTGACTTACTTGAAACGGCAAAACGAATGAGGGTGATCTTCCCCACAACCCTTGCACAGTGGTTGTGTGTTTGGTCGATCAGATGATTTTTTTCTTGGCGGCGAAGGTCTTGAGGCATCTAATTCCACCGTCATCTTCACAGCCTTCTTTGGGCTCCACATGCCCACAGTGTATGTCAGTCAACAGTGGAGGCTGTCCAGGAAACTGAGAGCGCCTTATTTCAGCAGTCAATCTGTTTCAAAGTTTACAAGCCAGCTCCTCCTCAATGGCTGACTGGAGTGTAATGTTTTTCTTTTCAAGCAAGTGTCTTTGGACACATAAGTCCCTCACTCCACACACAAATTGCTCCAGAAGGGAGTCCTCCAGGTCCCTGAATTCGCAGTTTAAGACTGCGGTTCGGAGGGGTACCATGTAATGGTTGACTGACTCACCCTCCCCTTGCACTATCTGTCAGAAATTAAAGCACCTAGCAATGCGGGAAGGGGTTGGTGAATAATATTCTCTAAGTTTGTCCTTCAGGATCTCCCACAAAATGGTAAAGACTTTCACGGGTGCCATTAGCACCACCGCAGTGGTGAACATCTCGGGTCCACAGCAGTTAAGGAAATGTGAACGTTTCTTGCTGCTGGTCAGGTCGATGTAATCATTAGCTTCGAGGTAGCACTTGAATCTCGCTTCAAAGGAATCCCAGGTTTCAGCAGCTGGGTTATAAGGCGCAAACACTTGGGGTGGCATTTTGAGAGGAGTCACGTAAGGAAAAGTCTCTGAACAAAGCTCGATGCCGCACCTCAGCTGCCAGTAGATATGATGTGGTTAACGATGCTGACAGACCCCTCAGAATATCAACCCACTCCTCATCACCAGTGTTAAATCTTACAGGGGGGTTAGAGATTGAGGAGACAGCGTAGAGTTAACCAAACTACTTTATTATTACAGGAATTTTAACCAGGAACAGAAGAGAGAGAACTGCAGATGACAGCTATTTATACTCGCTGTCAAAACGGCTCAGCCAGCCGGGCCATGGCAATGTCCCGCTAAAACTCCTAGCGTGCCTCCAACAATCGGAATCACCGGTCGTAAGTCTGAGGACTTTCATGGGTGGTAAGTTGAGGATTCAACATGAAGGATGCCATATTTTTCTGGGTGTCACATCACATGTCCAAAATATTCTAACTTTCGCTTTTTAAAGTTAAGACAACTAGACACAAGAACAGTTTTTTCCCAAACGCCATCACTCTGCTAAACAAATAATTTCCTCAACACTGTTAAACTAGTAACTAAGTCTGGATTATTATTAATCTTCTCACTGTTCCTATCACTCATCTCCTCCCACTTATGACTGTAACCTTGTTGCTGGTATCCTTAAGATTTATATTGACTGTTTCCTAATATGATTCGATTGCTTATTTGTTTCTTATGACTATCATTAAGTGTTGAACCTTATGATTCGTGATGAATGTACCTTTTCTTTTATGTACATTGAGAGAGTATGCACTAAGACAAATAACTTGTGCATCCAAGTGTCCAATCACACTTGGTCAATAAAGAATTGAACTCTACTCTACTCTACTCTACTCTACTCTACTCTACTCTACTCTACTCTACTCTATTTAATGGCTTTGATTATTTCCCTTTGCTTTCCCAGGCAGCTTATCACCTCCTCATTTGTTATTTTGCTAACCCAGCTTATACATAACAGCCGTCTGTCTGTAAGTAGTCCTTGGCTGAACTAAAGTAATATGTTTTCTGTTCATAGTAGGTGCAGTTTGTGTTTTCTTACAGTTTTGTCTTCTGTAGTGGCTTTATATAAATGTACCATGGTAACAGAAGAAAGAATCAGCTATTGATTAACCACAAAGGCTTGATTCAATTCAGATTTTATAAATACTGATGAAAATGAGTTACATTTTCAGTTCATTGAAACTATGAAGTCATATTCATTTTTTCATGAGGACTTTTTTTAAAAAAATGTCTGTGACATAATAAATTCACAGGCTGGTTTTTATGGGGAAAATGGGAGGAAGAAATATTATATATGTTTGCCACCTTGAATTATTCATAAAAATAACAAAGCAGTATAAAACAAATAAATAAACTTTAAAAAGAATTGAAGTTATACCAACTGTGGCAGTAAGGAAAGAGAAAGCAGATAACTCTGAAAAATTAATAAACAATTTAAGGAAATGTCATGGCAAATAGCAGATACAGCTCAGGTTGCCTTACGATACTACAAAGAATACTTTAGAGATAGATAAGACTCAAAAGAGTACTGCTGAAAAAAGATTGAATTGGCAGATTTACAGGATCACAGCAGAAGAAATAACTGAAATACCAAAGGGGTGTCAGAGAAAACTGGAACAATCAATCTGACTACTTATCTCATCTCTAAAATTAATGACCTGACCTCTGGTTTGAACTTAATGGATAAAGATATTGAACATGCTCAGCAGGTTTACTTTCCTAGAAACTTACAAAAACCTAAAAACATTTTGGTCAGATCTATAGTCCAAATACAAAAGACAAAAGAAGAAGAAGAAGAAGAAGAAGAAGAAGAAGAAGAAGAAGAAGAAGAAGAAGAAGAAGAAGAAGAAG
>JANHFM010003039.1:92712-104197 GCA_032468115.1 Grayia smithii
CTGAAGTCTGTGTCTGTCTTGTTGGGTTGCAGAACCAAACCAGACAGTTATAGAGGTGCAGATGACAGACTCAATGAGTCTGAATGAGCAGAAACTTTGGTACAGTACAGTGAAATTTATGAGTCACATCTGACATAATAGCTGTGGAGACATAACCTAGCTGATTCAGTGAAATGTTGTCAAATAGATAGCAACCTGGTTACTCCCAAGATACCTAGAAACTTACTACTTCCTGAATCCCTCTCCCCAACATAAAAGGCATAATTAATGGTGATTTTGCTGGAATTAGGGCCTATTTGGAAAAAAGCTGAGCGGTTTCATAAAAGTCTTTATAGCCTGTAGTGGGAGAAGAGAAGGGAGGATGAGTACAAACAGGTAATACAAATGAACTATGTAACAAACTATACTAGTTTTTTTTTATAATTGCTTACAGTGTACTTTTGTCAATTTTTGTGGAATGCTGACAGATAATTGCCTTGACATGTAAAGGTTCATTCCACTGTTCAAGGAACAAAGAGAAAGTTTTAGCCCACAAGGACATATTTTATGAAATATACTCATCTTTTTTTTCTTAATGAGCTGAAACACTCTTCTATTTTCTCTCCTATAAAAAAGAAGAATTTGTCCTTTATTCCTCTTTAGCTCTGAGAGATATTCAGATTCATCTCATTTATTCTAGTGTATGTCATCCTATGGTAATATGGTTTTTCATATGCTGCCATCCTAACTCAAAAGAGATAAACATAATTCTCTGGGGGGAAAAATGGATTTGACCTGATATATTTGAGATTTCCATCCACTACTATCATTACATACACTTGTCTCCACACTTCTTCTACATACAATAGATACTTAATGGAAACTAAACTATAGTTTAAACTATAGTTTAGGAAACTATACTCGATTCTCTGACACTCTCTCCTTAATTGCGAGAGATGCTGTATAAATAAGAAAGTTTTGTGTCATGTTCATTGCAACCTTTTCTCAGAATCTTTCTGAGAAAATGCATGAAGACATCTAAAACAGAACCTGCAAGTAATTTAATACTGGCATAAAGGATTTTCTTCCCAAATCTTGTAACTTAGGTAATGGTAGCTAAATAGGGAACTAACAATTCCAGGGAAATCCATGATGTTTTTTTCAGACTTCCAACTATCTCTGGATTATATTATTCCAATCAACTTCCATGAGTCCAGATCAGAAGTGGTATGATTGTGGAATGAACCAGCCATGAAACAGAACTGTTTTATCCAGAGCACTCTCTAAGTGCTTCTAAATGGAGAATTTACTTCCAGAAATTGCTTAGCACCCAACAGAGTCCAGAGGAAAATGGAACACTTTAGAGTTTTCTGAAAAAGTCTGCCCTTTAATCAATAAATCTGCATATCCCTATAAGATGAAGAGCAGTGGACTGTCACTCTTCATTGTCCCAGCAAGTTGTCTGTCATATCATGTCTAATTAGGTAGCGCAGTGGTTAGAGTGTAGTACTCCTTCCGAGGTGGGTAAAATGAGGACCCAGATTGTTGGGGGCAATATGCTAACTCTGTAAACCGCTCAGAGAGGGCTGTAAAAGCACTATGAAGCGGTATATAAGTCTAAGTGCTATCGCTATTGCTAATTAGAAGTTGAACAGTTATGAGTTTAAATTCCTCTGGACATTTCATATTCTTGTTTAATTTGTCTATATGATGCATTTGATTTATTACATTTAATGACAGTTTGCATTTCTTTTGTGGTTATTACAGATGCCTAAAAGACTAACATGTCATGAGTACAGATAATTGTTCATGTTATTCTTCAAAGCTCCTCAGCTGAAATTCCTGTAGTGAATGAATACAGCCAATAGAACTCTGCATAAGTTACATTGTGTGTGTGCATCAGTGGTGGATTTTTACATTATGTTTCTACTGGTTCACCCCGTATGTGCCTGCCTTCCACAAATGAGCCCTACTTTCCATGCATGTGCTTTGCTCTCGTGCACGCCTTCCATGCATGTGCCTGGCCTCAAAAATGTGCCTAAATAGAATGGCATGGAACCGGGATGGGTGGGTAGCCCAACCCACAATTTCTGCTGCCGGTTCGGGTGAACCAGTTGGGACCTGCTGAATACCACCTCTGGGTTGTATGTGTGTGTGTTAGAGAGAGAAGGGGGGGAAGAGGGAGGGAGGGAGGGAGAGAGAGAGAGAGACAGACAGACAGACAGAAAGAGAGAGAGAAACTGACCCAAACTCAAACACTGGATTTGTGCCTAAGGCAGGACTATAACTTATGATGTCCTGGTTTCTAACCTAGTGCCTTAATCACTATACAAATCTGGTCTCAAAGCATCTGGCACACATATTATGTATATGAGTTTTGTGTTTCATTAGCCAAACATTAATGTGGGACATCTCATCATTTAACACTTACTCTGCAAAGAGATGACAAATAACATGAGTTTAGTTTATTTGAGTTGGTAATCATGTGTATTGGCAATAGTGTTCCATGCTGGAGGTAGAACCTTACCTGAAATATTCTTTCATAAGAAATATATGCTCTTTTCATCAATAACTAACTTGATGAATATCTTGGCTTCTATATGGAGGTCATTTTTATGAACAGCAATATCCTGTCATTCAAATCTCCATCTGCAGCCTGAATGTTACAAATCTGCCAGCTCTGCGGCAATTTGCGAGCAACCCCTTCTAGCATTTATGGATGAAAATCAATAGTGGCCCATTAAAAATCATTTCTGTCCATTTAGAACCATTGTGCTCATGACTACCTTTTTCAAGTCATTAAACTTCCACCATAATCCATATGTTTCATCACAGCATGATCAGTTTGGTACGTAAGTTATTGTAGTTCTATAGCCCTAAGAACTAGGCAAATTTATGAAGAGCTATTTTATTTGTATGTCAAGGAAATTTATTTAGTATTAGCACTAGTACTTTTTTTTTTTTTTTTAAAAGGATGATCAGTTTTAACAATGAGAAATTCTGCATACACAAAATAAGATATGGAACCCAGTTGAATTATCAACTTTTCTAAAAACAGAAAAAAAATCTTCTTCCTAATTAAAAATGTACAAAACCCAATTTAATTTTTAAAAAATAGCTTAAGATTTATCAGAAAAGAGTGAGAGAAACACTCTGACATTTAGTTAAGACTTTTGTTTCTCCTCATAAAGAACTTACAAAGAACTTTTTTCTCAAGACTCCATGCAGTAGCAGTAGCACTTACACCAGGGGTCTGCAACCTTAAATACTCAAAGAGCCAATTGGACCCATTTCCCATAGAAAAGAAAACACTGGGAGCCACAAAACCTGGGTGGGCATGGCCAACTCAATGTCACTCACTTCCATCAGTCACATGACCCTCCCCCAGCCACGCCTACCCAGCCAATCATTAGGGCAGAGACCCAGTTGTTAAAAAATACCGGGAACCACAAAATCCTTTTGACATATCTCTCTCTCCCCCTTCCTCCCTCCTCCCTCTCTCTCTTTATCTCTCTATGCCTCTCTGTCTCCCCCTCTCTCTGTATCTCTCTGTCTCTGCCCTGGCCACTTCTCTATCCCCCGCTGTTGCCCTAACCTTCTCAGGCCAGGCGAGGAGTGACTGGGAGGGGAGGGCGAGGGGTGGGGACAGCCAGTGGTGGGATCACCTGACAGGGAGCCACAATAGAGGGCCTAAAGAGCCGCATGCAGCTCCGGAGCTGCAGGTTGCTGACCCCTGACTTAGACTTATATACTGCTTCATAGTGTTTTAAAGCCCTCTCTAAGTGGCTTACAGAGTCACCATATTGTCCCCAACAAACTGGACCCTCATTTTACCATCTTCAGAAGGATGGAAGGATAAGTCAAACTTTAGTCAGTCAGGTTTGAACTCCTGGCAGGTGGCAGAATTTGCCTGTAACATTCTAACCATTGTGTCCTCACTAGTTATAAACCAAGTTATGAAATCCTGGGCAAGACTATTGAAAATATATCCAACCAGCAAATTATTTCCTTCATGGATGAGCTACCTTACTTTTTATCTCTATTCTGCTGCCCATTATGTACATGAAAGGCTTAAAGCTGAAATAATTAAAGGCCCCTCCCTTTGAGACTGCCCATATTAACAGCTCACAACGATGTTTTTAGGAACTCTGGAATATTCCACCCCTTTTAATAATCAATCAACCAAACAAACAAACAAACAAACAAACAACTAATCAATCAATCAGAATAGAACTGGAAGGGAACTTGGAGGTCTCTTAGTCCATCCAGCAAATTATTATAAAATAATTATTAATTATTAAATTATAAATAAGGATACAGATCATGTAGAAGGTAAATATTTAGTCATTTATATTGCTTTTGGCCTTGTCTTTTTCCCTGTTTGGCCAGTGTGCAGATTTTTTTATTATTATTGTTTTATTTTTTATGTATATGTATGTTTCTGCCTTTGAGTCAGTGTTGACTCCTAAGCAAATTCCTGCAGTTTTATTGCCAAGGTTTTGGAAGTGGTTTGCATTGCATTGCTTCCCTAGGGCTCAGAGAGAGTGGCTGGCCCAAGATCATCCAGCTGGCTCTGTGCCTCAGGAGGGACTAGCACTCATGGTCTACCAGCTCCTAGCCTGGTGCTTTAATCACTATTTATTATTATTTTATTTTTTATGAATATGTATGTGTGTGCTTTTGAGTCAGTGTTGCCTCCGAAGCAAGTTCTGGCAGTTTTATTGCCAAGGTTTTGGAAGTGGTTTGCATTGCCTTGCTTCCCTAGGGCCCAAGGTCCACCAGCTCCTAGCCTGGTGCTTTAATCACTACAACAAAGTGGTCACCCCACTATATTTGTGCTAACTGTGCTGAATGACACGTATGCTTGCTATGATCTCTTTATAGAGACTGAGAGTATATTGAATACAAACTATACTGGAAACTGCCTGTAGTAATTTTTCAACAGAAAGAAGCTGCTTAAACCATGACAAGTTGTCTTTAGAAATTTATTTATTTATTTATTTATTTATCATATTTATATGCCGCCCATCTCCCAGAGGACTCTGGGCGGCTCACAATAGTAACAAACAGAAACATTCAAATAAAACATTTTTATAAATACAATAATAAATATAGTTAGCTAAAAATGGGAATTTAAAATAGTACTAATTTAAAATTTAAACTAAAATTTAAATTTAAAAACATTAAAATATCAATTAAAATACTAAAAAACTAAAAATGCAGGCCACTCAGCTGATCTTATTAAAAAGCCATGTTTTCAGACCGTGACGGAAGGAGCAGAGGTCAGGGGAAATCCGGAGGTCGGTGGGGAGTTCGTCTAAGTCATAGTTAACTAAGCTAACTAAGTTAGCTAACTAACTAACATAGCTAACTAAGTCATAGTTAACTGTCCATATTTCTGTAAAAACCATGGTTGATTATGACATTTTCAAGAACACCCCCACCTCATTTCTCTTAGATAGTTTTAACACTCAAAGCAAATGCAACTTGCATTAAGCACCAAAGGTATGAAGATAGAAGTAGAGATCTTTCCAGAAAGGGGGAAAATAAGATAAAAACAGCCCACTCTCCAAGGTTTCTTGAGCCATAATTCTATATTTATGTATGGACAACTTTTGGTATCAAATGAGAAAGTGAGAGAACTACAATCTGGAAAATATTTTTTTAAAAAAATCTGTTGAATAGTTAAATTATATACCGGTATATAGTTAAATCATAGCACTGGTTCTTTTTTTTTTTTTTCAGTTTGGATTGTAGACAAATCCTAAAATAATATGTTTCCCCAAAACGTAACTACTTGTCAGCTATCAGTAACAGAAACAAAGGTATTTGAAAATAAATTATCCTGACGCTATTTTAATTTTATTACAAGAGCAGTTCTCATTGAAATCTTGCTAATGAATAATATTATTCATAAGGAGAGAAACAAAGCTGGATTCATGAGGTAGAGTAGCAATGAATCAGCACTTTTTATTTCAGGTTTGACATATATATTTCAGCAGTGAATTATATTACCGAACAATAACAGCTTTGATCATATTCTCCATTGGTAGGAGGAATGGAGAGAGTTTGAAATCCATTTTCAGCTCAGTTTATGGATGAATTTTATTTTGCCAATTTGTTTCTATCCAATTGCAATACAAGAAAATATTGTTCCGTTTCCCTATGCTGTTTGGCAATGCAAATGTACTGAGATTTATTTCTTTTAGTGAAAGGGTGGTAGACATAATATACTTCCAATGCTTTTAATTCCTAATTGTGTTCCATCAAGTGTGCCCTATAGAGGTCATGTGGCCTTCAATGCTAACTTTGCTGATTCTATTTGAGATCGAAACAGAGGGTTTTTAGTGTGATGTTTTCCTTTTCCACAAAATATTAAGCAAAATAGGTTTTAAACTTTCCAGAAGCTTAAAGGCCTCACACATCTACTTTATATAAATGTACACATTTTTAAAAAGAAAAAGGAGTGAAAAAAGATTGACTTAATTTCCTCTGATAGTATCATTGCATTATTGGCTACACCTGCATTCTTTTTAGGAAGTCAAATATGATATCTGTCTATCTATCTATCTATCTATCTATCTATCTATCTATCTATCTATCTATCTATCTATTTATCTATCTATCTATCTATCCATCATGGAACAAGGTCCAAGACAGCATGACTTCTTGGTTTGTGTAATTTTCATATCTGAGATAGGCAAGTGAAACACTGGGAGGAGGTCAAGTACTACCAACTAATATTTCACTTTCAGCATTTCAGCTTCAGGTGTTGGCTGCATATTCTTCCAGGTCTTCTTGAATTGGGAAGTAATGAGTAATTGTTCCATCTCATGTTGTGAGAACAACTTCGTCTTCGCTGTATTGCAGCATTGGGTGACTTCTCCTTCATGCTTGGGTAGCATGAATGCAGGTCTTCTGTCCAGCCATAGTTCCCTCATACATTTCATATATTCATTCTCGTTAGGTCTACAGTTGTTGCAGCATTCCATCAGTTTCAAATTCTTCTATCTCATCCATGTATGATTTGTTGCAACAGCCCATTTATTGTTATATTGTCCTGGCTCCTCAACAACTTCTTTGTGGCAGCCCCTGAGATATTGGAACACTGCTGTCAAGTTTCCGCTAGTCCTTCTTTTCATTAAACTAATCATCAAACTAATTCATCAAAGCTCTAATCACTATGCTATTCAGGTGTGTGTGTGTGTGTGTGTGTGTGTGTTCAATCAATCTAAGGTAACTATGGAAAGTTAGCATTGAGCTCAGTACTCCTGACCCTAGTTCTGGTGATATAGACTTTGAACTGGAGCAGAATGGAATGGAACGGAACAGAATGGAATGGAAAAGAACAGAACAGAACAGAATTCTTTATTTGCCCAAGTATGATTGGACACACAAGGAATTTGTCTTCGGTGCATATGCTTTCAGTGTACATAAAAATATACATTCATCAAGGATCATAAGATACAACACTTAGTGATAGTCATAGGATACTAAATAAGCAATCAAATCATACTAGGAAACTAAATAAAACAATATAAATTGTAAATATACAAGCAACAAGATTATAGTCATAAGTGTGAGGAGATAGGTAATAGGAAGGATAAGAAGAATAATAGTAATACAGTCTTAGTAAATAGTTTGACTGTGTTGTGGGAATTAGATGTTTAGCAAAGTGATGGCATTTGGGAAAAAACTGTCCTTGTTTCTAATTGTTCTGGTGTGCAGTGCCTTGTAGTGTCATTTTGAGGGTAGAAGTTGAAATAATGTATGTCCAGGATGTGAGGGGTCTGTATATATTTTCACAACCCTATTTTTGAGCCCTCATGCAGTATACAGATCCTAAATAGAAGGCAGATTGGTAGCAATTGTTTTTCCTCCAGTTCTAATTATCCCTTGAAGTCTGTGTCTGTTTTGTTTGGTTGCAGAGCCAAACAAGAGGTGCAGATGACAGACTCAATAATTCCTCTGTAGAACTGAATCAACAGCTCCTTGAGCAGTTCTAGCTTTCTGAGTTGGTGCAGAAAAAGAACATTCTTTGTTGTGCTTTTTTGATGACGTTTTTGATGTTAGGTGTCAATTTAAAGTCTTGAGATATGATAGATGTTATGTCAGCCTTATGACTCTAAATTTATTGTAATGTTACATTAACCAAATCTTTCAAGTCTGAAAGTATATCTCTCCTCCCTCATCTTTACAGTCCAAGATACTAAGGAGGATTCTTTCAAAGATGTATGTTATTCCTTCTGTGAGCAGAGCTGCCTGTTATCTGACTGTTGTGTAGTCTGGGGCTCTTCTTCCTTTCTGCCAAGGTCATTCCCACAAACAGTTTCACCCTATCTATCCAGTTCACAGGAAAACACTGCTGCTACTAAGGGAAGATCTAAGAGAATGAAACTTGCAGAGCTACCTGGAAAAGAACATGAGATGGGAAGCACTAAGTGGGAAAAAAACAGTGCTGAGAATCAAGACTGTCCAAGGCCAATTACAATGTATAGTGCTTGGGAGTCGTAAGGAAATTTCAGAACCCATCTGAATAAATTCAGTGCTGGAATATTTACAAAACAAAAACAACAAACCTGATAATAATTATTGTTTGTTTTGAATCCATCTATGAAGTTTTCTCAGAAACCCCAGTCTGAGAACTACAGTTGATCTGGATGACTAATATTACCTTGAAATGTGGGTCCTAGTAGGAATTCTATCTTTTGAATTTTGGACTGTATTCATAATAACTTTGCCAGATGAAAATGTGATTGCTTGCTGATTCCAACACAAGGGACAAGTCATTATGGAAAATGAAGGAACATTTGTTCATCTAAACACAAATTAATGTAGTTGCTTCCCATTCTCTCCTCCCAGAATACTCTTTCCAACCTCAACTTACTTTATCTTTGGGTTGACACTTTCTTTACATAGGTGAGAGTACTACTGTAGACTTTATCTATTTATGTCTTTTTAATTTCTATGAATGTCTCCGGCATATTTGCAGAGCCAGAATACATTTTGTGTCAACAAATTTTGAGGTGAGCAGTTCACTTTGCCATCTCTGGCTTCCCTTTTGATTTATTAAAATAATGATATTTTTTAAAAATGGTAAGAGATGGCAAAGCTTGGGGTATTCCAGACACCAAGGAAGGTATTCACAGGCATATTAATGTTGAACTGTCATGTTCGTGACTCAAGATCTTAAGGCAGAATTTTCACTCAAATTATGGTGTTGGTCAGTTCTTTCCAACTATTCATGGCCTGATGAACAACTATTCACAAGGATATTATTGGTTATTCTTGCATTCTAACATATTCCACATGATTTTAACAAGCATCACAATTCAAAATCATTAATTGTTCCATGCATGGCTTCTCTGATGGTGCCATATTTCACAGCCATGCATTATGACTAAAATAATCATGATTTTGACAATATATACTTTGTTGACAGTGTGTTGTTGCTTTGCTTTGTTTGGTCCAGATTTGTCACATGCTTTCTCACAAGAGATAGATATGGTCGCAGTCACCATCCATATTGGTTTAAATGTAAAAACAACCATGTGGCTCCACTGAACCTAATTCCACCTGCTTTTGTAATCACTTCATAGATTGTTAAATCACAGTTTCTTGGTATCAAAACCAGAAAACATGCTTAAATGCTCCACATGATATTCACCAAAAGCAAGGGGCACAAGAGATGAAGTGCAGCATAACATCACAACATAAACTCCATCCCTTTTTTACCTGTACCATAACTTTGCATATAAGTACAAAAGGGGATGACATATTGTAATATAATTGTCACTAGTTGTATTCATCAATTGATCACAGATTTATATATTTAAACAACCCTCAATAAATGTTCGAGGGGGGAAGTGGAATTGAATAAAAAGCTTTGTATTTTATACACACAAAGAAAAATAAATAATGAAATTAGATAGGAATGAACAAGGTGATAGAAAGGCAGATTTTGAAGTAAGTATACTATACACCATAAGAAGCAAGGGGATGTAATTTGTGTGTTTATGTGTGCATACCCACATGCACAAAAGCATACATTCAGTATAATGCTGTATATATAATAGGCCTATGATGAATTACAAGAAAAATATTACAATGATCAGAAACACAAGACTGAATTAAATGCTTCTGATAATAGTATTCAAGTTGGCCATTGTGAAAAATGGCATAATGAAGTCAATGAACATTTGAACTGGTTGGTCATGATTATGATTGGTCATGAGTGTCTCAGTTTTGTTTTATTCAAATCAATCCATTTAAAAATGATTTTAAAAACAAATAATTTTCTGCCAACTAGCATATTGGATAAGCATTTGTAAATATAATAATATTGATATTTAGCGCAAACAAACAGAGAAAAAAATCAATCTATTTGAAGATAAGATTTAGGTGCAATTTTTATATCTTGTATTAACATAAGGACTCTGAAATTAAATAGTTTGCATAAATGATCAATAGTCATTTTCCAATACTTTTCTTCCATTCAAAGTTTGCACTATCACTAGGGCTGACATTCAAGGCCAAATACAAAGTTTCTTATTTTTCTTACATTTTTATTTCATTCCTTTTTCATTCCATGGTCCTCACATTTATTTATCCCAAAGTCTAAGAAATATATTAGAAGTATATAATTTGCAGAACAGAAATACATAGAGATGAAATTGTAGGCATTCTGTCATCAAGCAAATTAGGTTTATACAGTAATGTTCAGACTGACAAATCAAGGAATAAAAGGAATGGCTAGGTGATAATGGGATGAAGAATTCCTGATGTGTTCTGTCACATTAGAATTTCAAGGGAGATTATAATCACAAAATTATGTCCCCAGGAGATTTTCACAGATTATATACTCCTTTATTTTATCCTTAGATTTACTTGTGTTTTGTTTTTTATTCCCATAGAAAGCAAGAGAAAGTATTCATGCCAACTGGGAGAATCATCAACTAGTTAAGAAAAATCTAAAGGAGAGAATTGATCCTTAAAAAATTGCCTTTAAATAAAAAGGTCTTTCAGCAATCCAGTAAACCATTTAAGAGATACTAGTTATTCTCAATTATAGGTTTTAAAACTCAATTATAGGTTTTAAACTTCACATTAAATTAAGAATCTTGTGCCCTTTTTGCCTCCCTTTTACAGAATAGTGGCAGAGTTGAAGTGGCTAATTGCATAATCCAGTTGTTGTTGTTGTTTTAAAAAAAGGGAGGTGAGTAGAGTTTAAGATTAATTCCCTTGTTTGGCAACTTGAAATGAATAAACCTAAAAACTAGGGCAAGGGGATGGGGTAGTCACAACATAAACATTACTCCCCACCCCTCAGTTGATGATAATTCAGGTCACAACATACAAATTGCTGGAGTACACAGTAAAGATTGATTTCTATATATAAAAACAAGAAGATGTAGCATCATTAAGGAATAAGTAATACAGGGGTGAAATCTAAATTTTGTTACTACCGGTTCTGTGGGCGTGGCTTGGTGGGCGTGGCAGGGAAAGG
>JANHFM010003040.1:84766-99113 GCA_032468115.1 Grayia smithii
CCATTGGTAGGGCAAGGAGCTGGTACTGAAAGATTTTTCAAAAATTATGCTTAGAGGTTCTGCAATTGCAGTGGAAAACTTTTTAAAGAAGTATGCACATAGTCCATCAGGTCCAATAGATAGAGATTATTTTAGATTGCATAGTGCCTTTTCAATGTTGTTTTCTGTAAAATTGATATGTATAAGATCGTTGTAGTTTTCTGTAGTACCACTGGGAAATATTGGGTATCTGTTATTGCTGTTTACAAAGACTGGGCCGATAAGTTGAGACAAAGGTCAATCATGCTGTGGTCACTGCTGGAGAATGGTTATTTTATCTGTAGACCATAAATTGAGTTTAAACTGTTGCAGAAGGTGAGATCAAGGCAGTTGTTAAGTCTAGTGTTATTAGTTACCAGTTGCTCAAGTCCCAGATTAGTTACCGTATTTAGATTTAGATTCACTAGAAAGTGGGATTTCCTGTGTTTATTTTCCAGATAAACACTTGTGTACTCTAGAAAATGAGACTGTTGCTGAAATGGAGCTTCTTAAACCACTCCAAACCTCCCATACCTAAAAAAAACCCCAAAAAAACCCAAAACAAAACCCAGAAAATACATTGGTTCATTAAGAACATAGTCTTCATTGTCTATATAACGATCCTTGGTGTTCAGGAAATAAGATGCACTTGACATTTAAGTACAGAATGGCAAATAAGTATAAGATTCCACTGCCTGAAATGTAACAGTTTAAGGATATCATTTGTTCAAAAGGAATAGAAGCAAGGGAAAGGGAGAAAATTGCACTATGGCTTAAAACTAATCATGCTCAGAAAACTAAGATAATTAACTAGGCAATGCTTCAGAAAGCATCAGCATTTAAGTCACTTTAGGAATAAATAAAAGCAGCATAGTGGTGCCTCCAATTAAAGAGGTGGTGCAGATGCTTTCCAAAAAGTATTTCATGAGGTATAGTAATTTAAACACTGACAATTGTTACGATTCTGTCTGTGCCAAGCAGGGTCTTTTCAGAAATTTTCTGACCTTTAGATAAGAAATTTACCAGTATCTTTTAGAGATACTGAAGAATATCAGTTATCCTTGATTTGATAATAATCAATAGGGACAATGTGAGAAGATGAAATAATAGTAACTTTGGGGGAAATTGACCATGCAATGCTAAAATTCTTGATTTTGAGGGAAGCCAGATTTAAGCACAAACATTTACTGATAACTCAGACTTTGAAAAAGTAGATTTCAGTAATGCTAGCATATAGGATACCATTGCAAAATCAGGGTAATATAATTCAGCTCAAAATGTTTTAGAAGTGGAGAATTATTTCAAACTGCTGAGTGTACCTTTGTTCCTAATAATTGATCTATATAAAAATGTGAAGAGGTATCTCTGCAAGATCAGATGAAGTTGCAGAGTTTGAAAGCAAAAATAATGATAATTTTGGGAGGGTATGGAGATGAAATCAATTGGTATGAAAAATAAACTGACATTGTAATTCCTCAATCTCACAAATTACTAACAGTGCCATTTAATATTCAGTTAGATGTTCAGTTCATCTGAATTTTACAGGGTGTAACAATGATTGTTTTGAAATCTTTTAAAGAATAACAATAACACTGCTGTTTCAAAACACTTCTGCCAACTGCAATTTTTACAGAAGAGTAGCAAAACTTTTGAGTTAGAATTCAAGCATCAAAAAAGTGAGAATCATACTGAATTTGGGGAAGGCATGAAATTGATCATATTAACTGCACAACAAGTAAAAGATAACTAGGCTAATACACAGTATAAAATCTTGAAAGGATAATAGGAAAAGTTCCATTTGATTCCATTCTTTCATCCTAAAATAATAAAAATATAGCCAAATGAAGGGCTTTTAAAACTGGCTCAATAACAAAACAATCCTATGAACTTCTACATTTGTAGGTCAGTATCCTAAATGTCCTCTTTTATTTCACAACACAGTAAATATAAGTACATTAATAGTTGGACCAAAATCTTCTTATCCAAAAGTTTCAAGAATCAGGAAGATTCCTGAAATCCTCTTAGATACTCAATGAGTTTAGGTAGCTTTTGCCTTCTTCTTTTATACATGGTCCATGGCCCAAGTTAAGGGATATGATTCCAATGAATAGTACCATATCCAGGCTGGTAAAGCTCACATCTGTCAATTGGAAAAATATAGTTTGAGATAGCAGTTGTCCTTTCTTAGTCCTTTTTCCTCAGGCAGAGAGAAGGCAAAGTTAGATCAAGGATCCCTTGTTCATAGGCTGATTGAGCATAATTACTTTGACGAAGCAATCTGAAGCAAGTGGCACTATTAAAAAACAAAAATAAAACTATCATCCAGGGTACAATGACACAAAATTGTGAAAGAACATGACTGAATTTTTGTTTTAGTTAAAAAATACTGTCAAATTCTTATTAAATAAAATGCAGATTTTTAAAAGGATATTCTGATTTCAACATTGTTGTGCATTACAAATCTAATGGTGCCTGCAATTAGTGAATGTGTTTTTGCATCTATGTGTGCAAAGCAGTGGTGAAATCCAATTTTTTTTTACTACCGGTTCTGTGGGCGTGGTGTGGCTTGGTGGGCATGGCAGGGGAAGGATATTGGAAAATCTCCATTCCCACTCCACTCTGGGGCTAGCTAGAAGTGGTATTTGCCGGTTCTCCGAACTACTCAAAATTTCCGCTACCGATTCTCCAAACTGCTGAAAATTTCTACTACTGGTTCTTCAGAACCTGTCAGAACCTGCTGGATTTCACCCCTGGTGCAAATTATGTATAAAAGTAAGGGTAATATTCTACTAATTCAAACATGAAACCTGCATGTAGAAAAGAAGAATTTTGCAGCAAGGAAAACCTAAACTGAGAAAAAATAAGAGGAAACTGTTCTTCAACATAGCCAAATAGCTATAGCATTTTGGGAGCCAGGATTTAGAAGGTAAATGAAAAAAAATGCACACTGGCAAAAAGAACATTGGAAGGAGAGAGGCTCTTCTATTGCAAGGAGTTCCACATGTGCTTGAATCAAAAATCTGGGTTACCATGTTTAGTGGCTTATTTGCTTGTTTGCTTTCACAACTCAGTGCTCTCCAGATGCATTGGCTTATGCATCTTCCTGACACTGGTGGAATTAAGCAAAAAGCATCTGCACCATCTAAAACCTCCCACCCCTTTCTCCCTCTACAATCATCAGAAATGGTGTTAGTCATCAGAAATGTAGCAATTTTAAACATGTTTCATTGACTAAGGCTTTTTTAAGGGTGTAAACATCTCTAGTTGAAAATATTCAACAGAAATAAGCAATTTGTTGTCATATTTCAGAGCATTCAGCTGGAGACCCATTACCAATATTTTTGGCATATAAAAAGTGAATACCTTAAGGGCTAAAATTCTGTTTCCATTTCCCTTTGTTTATTGTTGAGCTAACACGAGAGTGTAATACAAAGAGCGCATCTACCATCTTTGTTAGATTGCAAACAATATATGTTCCATTTGCATTCAGAATGGCAGCCACAAAGAAATAAGGGATTTCCCTCTGATGATTTTTAGTAAGTAGTCTTTCAGCATTACTTTCCATAAGAGGAAACCAACATTTCCTCCTAAGCATGGATGTTACTACCTCACTAATCCTATGTTTGGAGCCAAATTAGATAAGGAGGGCTGTGCATGCTTGAAACTGGTCATGAAACCATACTTTAGATCTAGTGCAAGCACAGCATCTATTTGCTATTCATTAAATCATCCTGGCATTTTTACACCTCTGCATGGGCTTGAAAAAGAAATCCCATATTTTAAGGAGTCTACTTTTAGAATTCTTCGTGATTGGATAGTTTTTTAATGAGGAACAACTGTGGGAAGTTACAACCACAAATGGGTGCATAGCAAGGCAGTAAGGAAGTAGTCTTCAATTTCAGCAACTTTTAAGATATTAAACCTGCTGTGAATTCTGGGAGTTGAAGTCTCCACATTTTAAAGTTCCTGAGTTTGAGGAACACTGCAATAGGGAATAATAAATCCAGCCTTTTTTTCTGCTAAAACATTGCTTCTAACTCTAGAGTCCTTTAATAAACTAATAATTTAACAAGGAAGACTTTTAAAATGGACATTTTTTCAGACCATGTTCTGCAATATAGTCTAAGGTAGACTTTGTACATTTTAGAAGTATATTCAGGTATTTGTAACCCAAAAGTATCCTTAGGATAAGCAAATATTGATGGGCAGAACATATATGTACATAATTACCAAGTTTCCAAATATTTTGAAAAAAGCTTTAGATTGTGATGGAATGAGAGGAAGCCAAAGCCTTTTGCAATAGCATTGCCAACTGTTTTAGGTTCCCTTATTACTATCAGAACTATCAGAAGCAAGAGTATGCTGCCTTTCTCAGGAGCTGAAAGCTTCCGTAATTCCGTAAATCTCACCTTTGGGGATTTCTTTTGTTACCACTGGCAAATAAAAAATTGCTGAACTGAATTAGTCATGCCTCATCTTATTGATTCTAGCTATGTTCCTGAAGATCATTATTACCAGTGCAGATAAGGATTTCTCTACCTCAGTTTCCCTGAGAAGTTCTTGGCTCAGAATATTTGCAGAGTATGTATAACACAAAAAGAAACCCCAGAACTGGACAGGTAGGTTTCTAGAATAAATGGACATTAATCCTACTGGACACTGCCTGGCTCTAAGATTTCCTGTTATCATCTCCTGTGTGGGCATGTTCAACAAGGGTCAACTGTTTGGATGGCAGAGACACCTGGTTTAAATGACTCTTGAAGAGGTGAAAGAAAAACTTGGCTGTAGCAGCCAAACATAGGTGAAGCTCTTCAGCAAATAACAGACCCTCACACCGTTGTTTTCTGGCTCAGCTGCAAGGAAGTTCACCATGTATTCATACGTTTGGAAATTATAAATCTAATTATATATTCTGGTAACTTAAACTGACCGAAGCTGCATAATCCAGATGGCAAAGCCTTGTTCCAAATGTAGCAATCCTATTAGATGAATTGCTTCTTAATTTCTCTCTTTCTACATCTACAGCCATGGATGCATTTTTCTTGCCACTTATTTGCAATCAAGTCTTAATAACTGCTGGTGCACACTGGATGGCTGTGGGTTAAGATACTCTAAATTTTATTTTAAATTTATGTCTAATAGCTCCCAATATAAATGATTGGTTACCCTATCAAACAACTTCAACTTCTGTACTTTTTTGATTTGCATTTCCTAATGGCAAAATTGAGTTTTCAAACCATGCTATGATTTTAGTATTTGTTAGGTCTGAAGCATTGTAAGCTATGGAAGCTCCTAAATTATGTTGTGGTCTCGGCTGATTGGCATCTTTGAAATCTTTCATTAAATTGTAATGTGTCTTAGTGATGCATATCCAAATGGGAACTGCAAGAAGAGATGCTCTGACTACCCTAGGAAGAAATTCAAAAGTGAAATAACAAAGGAATGGCTGCTATAAAAGGAGATCATGTAAAGGAACTTTTCTGTGGAAGATATTTAGTTAATTCATTCTATGTATTTTATCCTTTGTTTTAAACATGCTTGCATTCTTCTTCCTGTTGCTGATTGTTTAGAATTTTGTTAGCTTTGGTTATTCTGTTTTATTTCAAGTGCATCTGTGTGTGTCCTTGTATCAGTGGCGTTACTTGTGTGGAACAGGCTGCTGTTCTAGGAATGTTTTCTTGGTGGATCACACACATGCAATAATACCTCCCTACACAAGACTAAGGAATATCGTGGTAAAATGAACATAGCAATTCCCTCGTTCCAAAGATAACATCTCCCATAACCACACTAGGTATCACATCACTTGCAAATGTGGGAAAGCTTCGTACCATGTGAAATCAACTAAGTCAACAGAAACAACATTCTCTCTCTCTCTAAGCAGCACTATCATTAGAGATCTATCTGGTGTGTTGAATATTCATGTAAAACCCCCTGCTCCTATAAACTCCCCGTCTTCCCAATTCTGAGGAAGTTCTTTTGATGTCTTTCCGTGAGCCTGCTCAGTTGTCTTTGTCTCCATAGTCATTGTAAAGAATATTCAGCATCTGCTCCTCACATGTTTTCTTCAGGTCACGACTCAGCTCCAGCCAATTGAATCCATATGGCTTGATCTCACTGTAGCGGCAGGCAAGGAATTTGAGCGTTGTACGCTGAAGACTGATTTTGGGCTCTTGTAAAAGGCTGTGGCACCAGCCACTTAGATCCCCAAGCTGGGAAAGGATAAGACCAGCTTTTCTGCAGAAAGAAACAATGGAAGGGTAGTGGATTTGGATATGGCATGTCGGACAGCAATAAATTATAATGAGAATCATGAACGCGAAACACTGAGGCACCCCAAAACTTCTTTCTTGAACTCTGGCTCTTCATCAATACTTATGCAGAAGCTGCGCTGGACTACACAAATCCAAACAGCTGCTAGAAGGCAGGCAAAAGAGACAGGCGAGTCTGGCATTTTGCATCCATCTAGTGGTTGAAAGTGAGACCATACTTTGGCAAAAAAGGCAGAGCACCTAGGGAGTAAAGTACTGCCCTGAAATAAATTTTGTGGGATAGCTAAGGGCAGCTTTTCCTGTACTTGATGATATTGGTCAGGAAAGGAATTTCTGATGAGAAGATAGCCAACAAATTTTATGGGGTTGCATGCTAGAGCTGTAAGAAGAGTGGCATAGCATAGCACGTTTCAGAGGCACATCATGATTTCTGCCAATATAGTTCCCTCCCAATTCTGGAGAAAGCATAACAAATTGGCTATGTGCATGACCCTATGCTATGTGTATATGTAGAGCTCTTTGCTCCATTTGAATTTAAAATAAGGGTGGAGATCAATTTCCATCTGAAACAAAATCTAATTTATCCTAGATTGCTGGAAGAGTAACAGACAGGGAAATTCCATAACAATCACCTTTATTTTGCAAAGAATGACGAGAAGAGATATACAATTTCAGATCCTTATCTGCTTACTAAGTTTGATCCTGAAAGAATTTAACTCTGTTTTCTGCAACATAAACGAGTTCTTTTGTGTTACAACAATTCAATTAACTGAAGCAATACAAAAACCTGTGAACATGCTTGATCAAAGGCAAAAGTATAATGTGTACTCTCTTATGAACATGATTTCCTCTTGCAGCAATTTGGGGTGGAAGGGAATGTTTGTCTCCAGCTGGAGGAGAAATGTAAAAAGGGGAGCAATGATCCACCCTCCTGGTTAAGCAAGAATTTGGAAATAATAGATCTTGACAATCACAGCCTATCACCTGCCTAGAAGTAGAGGCTCCATCACTTGATTTCTAAGTTTTATTATGATCCTTTAGAGACTGTGAGAGCTGGAAAATAATTCCTTTTGAATGGTCCTAGTTGCTCAGCATGTCATGACCATTTGACTCATGGTTAGGCAACCTGAGATCATAGGGCTGCGGGTGACCATACCCTTGCAGCATCTTGACAGTGTTATGGAAATGGTCTCCTCATTTCTGTAATGCTCTGAGTGAGCCAAGTCTCAATAGAATGGCACGAGGTCAACATAAATCTGAATGCATTGACTTTGACAATAATGTAACTACTTGTTCAAGACTTTTAACTAATTTTAATCTCTTGCTTCCTCTTAATTTATTTTTATTTTTTATAGTATATTGTTTTATATATCAATATTTTATTGTACACCACTCAAATCTCTCTTTGAGGGAGATGGCTATTACAGAAATGTGAAAAACAAATAAATGAATAAATAAATAAGATTACAGTAGCAATTTCAGAAATATGAGAAAGGAAGGAAAGGGAAGGGAGGTGGGAGGGGAGGGAGGAAGGAGCATCTTACCGAGGTCCCAGTTCATCCTCACAGCGCCAAGTGAACTCCCCAAAGCTTTCATAGTGCTGATTGTAGTGATAGAGGACCCGATGAAGACTTGGGGAGCCCAAATCCAGTAAGGTATTATAAGCTGTTTGTTGCTCTTTTCCACTAGTGTAGCCATTAAAAAGGTTGTAGATCTTATCGGCTATTTCTGGATTGGGGGGAAAGAATGGATAAAATATGGCTGTATAAGGCTTCTGTACATGGCTCTGGTTAATAAATGACAAGCTTTCTCTAATGCCTTTGAATGAGGCTAGGTGAGGCTAAGTGAGGCAATCACTTATTCATGCAAGGTGAAGAGAGAACCTTCACCTTGATTAGTTATATTTGGTTTATTATCTGCATTACAACCCAATTTAATAACTTAATGAACCAATATAAATAGTGGTAAGCTGAACATTAGATGAACTTTCAGATTCTCTCAGCCAAACTAGGAGAAATATTTTTTTTCAGAGCCTAAGTACAATTGATGCATAATTAGTTTTCAGCCTATGTGCTCACAAGGCATCTGCTTTATCAAAACATTTTGGGCCCTAATATATCCAATTGCTGATCCTAAGGTTCAGAGAGGAGACTTCTAGAAGTTGCAGTGAGATAAAATTAAGAGATCACAGATTCACAGAATTAGAAAAAAGTGACAGGCTGAGGCTAAATTGTCAATGAGAAGGCAAATACAGGTCTGACAGTAGTGAGTTTCAAATCCCATCGCTACCAGCTCGTGGGCAGAGCCTCCCGCCGCTGCCAGTTTGCCTGTTGTGGTGCAAACTGGTAGCAGCAACCCACACTGAGGTCTGACCAATAGCACATCAGCATGCAGAACTCTACATGAAAATAACTCATAATTGGAAAAGGATAACAAAGAAAATCTTAGACAAATTGTTTACTCAGATGTCCTGGCTTCACCTTGTTCATGTCAGGGATCGTATGATCTTTTACATTACAGACATAAGTGTGAAAGGGATCATATGTCTTCCATGGAAGAGATCTGAAGTTCTTTCCAGCACTTTCAAGTGTCCAAATCCCATCTTGTGGTTGAGATGAGACTTTTTAAAACTGTTCAGGAAATAGTCAGGTTCTTCAACCTTCCTAAATTCTGGAACTTATACTTTTCACAGGAAATGCTGGGCATTTGGGATTGACTGAAACAAAACATACTCTGCTCTTCAACTTGAAAAACAAGTACCTTGTCCTCACATTTTTTTCATCTTTTCACCTGTTTCATCGCACACACTGAGATACCAGGGATGGTGCCACATGAAGGGATCTTTTTTTGGAAAAGTCAACAGCAAACACTAAGCAGCTCTACTGAGAAGGAAGGCAGTCTAATGGGGTAAACTCAGCTTTTAAGAGAGTTGGTTTCAGACTTCTAAGTTTTCCTGACTGCTTTGAATGGTGAAAGACTGAAAGGAAAAGGCAAGAGGCATTCTAACAAGCTAAAACTGACATTTATTCCACAATATAACAAAGGGTACTCAAAGGTCTATAATGATTCTTTGGCACTATTCAGCAACTTATATAAAATAAAACTTCCTGTAGAAATAGAAAGCCTGCCCTAATAACAGCACAAAGAAGAGCAAAAACAAAAGTAAGATAATACTAGGGAATCAAGATAACAAAATAAGGTATTTTAAGAAATTTTGAGAAACTACACAAATCAATGGATACTGATGATGTATCTCTTTACATTCCTTTCAAGTATTAAGAAAGCTTATGTGACATCCATGTTTAAATGGAGAGGCCCAAAAATTATAAGTTGTTCTGCTTAGCATCTCTTCTGGGCAAATTGGTAAAAATGATAAAGGAAAAACAACTAAAGCAAGCCTTGCTGAAAAAAACCTAGTGGATTCTGCAAAGGTAATTTTTTGCCTCTGGAGTAAATATAGCAGTTACTGAGATAAGAGGACCTGTCAGTTTTTGGATTACTAACTAGTTATTTAAAAAAAGGAGAAAGCAGAAAGTAGAAATAAATGGGAAATTCTCAGTGGAAGAAAGTAACTAAGGAGGTCTTCAAAGATCTATGCAGGAATTTGTGTTTTTTCAACTGAACAAATTTGTGGATGATACCAACTGCAGAGCTTGGATACGCCTTGTCTTGCCCTGCCCTGCCCTGCCCGGCCTTGCCTTGTCCTGCCCCGCCCCGCCCCGCCCCACCCTGCCCCTTTCCGGTCTTCCTTCCTCTCCTTCCCTTCTTTTTGCAAATTCCTCACCAGCTGGTTCAGCTGCTCATAGAATATAATTTCTACTTCATTAATTCACTGTATTAAAAACACTTGGTATCAATTAATATAAACATGTTCATTTCTTCTATTCTTCTTTTAGAGCTGAAAATAAATGGGTATTCCTGCATAAATAATAAGGAAATATTAAAGCCTTCCCATTTGGGGGAGAAAATTTCCCAAAGGAATGAAATTTCTTCCTATTCAAAGAATTCAATGTGTTCATAATTTTGTTATGTATGTAAAAGCATTTGGCTCTATTGCCTTGGGAAATGATCAAATTCACTGTATGTCACTAGATACAAAAAAGCAAACATTTTCACAGATTTTTTTTTTTAAATAATTACATAAGATTCAATATAGCTCTAATATTTGTGGGTGGAAGAAGCTTGTTACCCGAAGAACAATTTTGTTTAAAATAAGCCACTGTTCTTCTAAGTGAAAGCTTTTTTTTGTTTTTGCTTTTGTGTTTCCTATTGATGGAAAGTTGTGCCTTACTTATGAACTCATAAAGTTACCTTGGGCCTTGATATCATCCACGACTGGACAAGGAGTCTTCACTGTCACATCACTTGACCTTGAGCGTCTTCCGGTATTATCCACACCCCAAAGTGTGAACCTGGAAATAGAATGGATAACATAATCAGATGTATGTTATAAAGAACCAATTGGATTATCACCTAAATTGGGAATTTGGGAATGATCTTGGGGAGTGGGGGGAGAGAAGAAAAGAGAGGAATGAAAAAGAAAAGAGAGGCATGAGCCCCTAGTGGCTTAATGATCAGAGAAAAAAAAAGCCATACAAAGGACCTACCCTAATGGATCAAGCAGTTAAAAGTGGCAGCGGGAACTTTCAGACGTGCAAGATGTTGTTAGTCTTACAATAAAGTAGATTTAGCTCATCTACTCATGTCTCTAGTCTGGTTTACCCAGGAAGGTGACCCCTTGATTAACTTAGAATTAATGCATTTATTTTATTGTATAGTATTTCACAAATATTCCTCAATACATGCAGTGTTAAGGTATTTTGCTACCTTCTGTTTTAGTCAAGTTTAAGTGTTCTTCTCCTTTAATGGTATCTTTAATTTCAAAATCTTATTTCAAATTCATCTGGAAGCTTATCCATTTATAACTTTCCAGAATCAATGTTATAGTACCTCTTGCTGTTTATTCCTAAAATATATATTTTGAAATTCTTAAACTTAAATTTAAAATTCCTTTCAATAAGGATTGAAGGAAACTGGGGCTGTCCAAACCATGTTGATCCAAAGATTCCTCATAACTGAAAGATAGTTAACAAGCAATTTCCAAAAGAAAAGGAAGCAGACTAACTTATTGTCCTTAAAGGTGCTGACAACAATCTGAGCAAAGATGACCTTCCCTCAGCTCCCAGAACTTTAAATCCGCTAGAGACCATGGTCTTGCAGTCTCCTCATGAGGAACAACTGTCTGGAGAATTTGTGGGCAATTTCAAGTCTCTCCTTCTTTATAGAGGGAGAAGATGGACTATTTCTTTATTTCACTGTAGTCATTGCTAAAAGCACATCCATCTCCAGTTTGCTGTTTCTTTCCTGGAAGTTGTAATGCTAGAAAATCTATAAAAGTTCCATTGTTCAATCTTAAGACTTTAAAACACCTTGCCAACAAAATAAGCAAAGATTCAAAATAATTCTGATGAAGACTGTCCCCCACCCCTACTCCCACAAAATTTATAAGGATGCTATTATTTTATCAGCTCAAGAGGGGGGATCTATTATTGGGATTGTAACTTACATGTACATAGTGTCAGATTCCAGACAACGAATTATCAAGGAAATGGTTGTAGATAACTTGTCAGGCACCTGGGCTGGCATCGCACAAGGTGATTTTGCTCCAGAGATTATGTCATCCACAAAACTCAGCACCGTCTCTAGGGAAATAGGCAAGCCAGCCATTATGTGATAAAACTGGTAAGAAAAGGAGCAGGGACACAAAGGAAGTGGGAAAAGTAAAGCCAGTTTTAATCTACAGTAGCCCAAAATCAGGAGGTGTCAGATAGCACTTTTTATGACTAACAATTTATATTAAAAGACCTAAGCCTTTGCAATATACAGTACATAGAAATGAGCTACAGGTAATAAAAACTTACGTCTTAGTTTCAATGAAATGTATTAATCATAAAAATGCTACCAGATTCCTCTGATTTTGAGGAAAAGGAAGTGTGATCATGAGTTGATAGGCAAATAGTGCTTGATACTGGCACAGTACTTATTAATTAATTAAACTATTTCATTTTTTCTGCTCCCCACTAAGCAGTAAGATTTAAAATGTGATGGATGTTTGAAGAAAGAAAGTGAAATGGAAAGAAAACAAAAAAGCCCTCAGAGCTTGAGTATATCAGTAGTTTATTTCCTTCATATTATATCTTAAGGCTAATCTAATGCTAAGGGGAAAGAATTTGATTTTAATTAAGCATTTTGATTGGAATGGTTCTAGATACAATTTGGTAAACAATTTCTCTTTGAAGGATCAGCTGCACTCACCAGTTTCCACCTTTGAATGGTCCAAGCGGTCAGTGATCTTCTCCTGGCGGATGAGGTAATCAACAATCTGCACTCCAATTGATGGCTCTGAGTGCTCCCATTCCAGCACCACCAGAGAATTGCTAGGCTCATGAACTGTGGATAACCTTAACCTGCAGGGACAAGAGTGCAAAGCAGAGGTCAGGGGAAGAGCTTTATGTAAGAAAATTAGATTTATTTTGGGACATGTCATGTGTATACAGGAGGAAGGGACTCCATTTAACCAGAATAAAAACACCCTGCTAATTGTTAATCTAGAAAGGAATGCAAAGTGGTTTTTAAACTGAACATGGGTAAAGGCTGAGAAAAGCACATTACATGGTGCAAACTGACATTGCAAGCAATGGAACATTTCTGGTAAGAGTCATGTCTAATAGCTTGTTTCAGTGCGTTGAGACAGTTCCTCTGGTAAATTGATTAATTTTAGCTGACTTCAACTGATTGTAGACAGATTAACCCCCAATCAATTTCATGGAGCTTTGATGCACAAGTGGAAATTTGAAACATCTTATGTCATCTGAAATCAAAAGATCTTTTTCATTGTTGAATTTTATGCTTTTTTATAATAGCAGTAATTTATCAGTACTGTGCAGATAATATTAACTTTAGCTTGAACCACCAGAAAATCAGTTTTTCAACATAGACCTTGCCTTTGGGGAAATGCTTAGTACATTCTCCTGAATTCTTCCAAAATAGGCTGGCATTTGAGTAAAATAGCTGTTACAAATTAATGTGAGTCAAGATTTATCTTTTCCAGTTTAATTTCTCCCTGCCTGGCTGCCCTACAGCTGAAAAGAGCACAGTGACCCATTTAAACAGTTACCTAACTCACTCTCTTTTATTCAGATTAAAATGATATTTCCTGGCTTTCAATCCATTTTGTTCTCAGTTTTTAAGAAGCAACTTTGTTCATCTTGTTTGGAATGCTGGATTATGCCACACAAATGCATGTATTTTTTTTTCATGGAATCCTTAAGTAAGTAGCTCAAGTTATGAAAGTGGTACATTGATCACTGCAAACACCAGGTTGAACACTATTGTAATAGATCCACAATGAAATTATTCACCTACAAGGCACCCCAAGTTATATACACTGCTTTTGCTCCAACAAATTGATACGTTTTCCCTATAACAATTTCAGTATGTAGTGCAGTTAAAATGTGGTTTAGGACTGGAGAGACTCAAGTTCAAATCTACTCTTTATTATAGAAGCTCATGGGGTGATTTTGGGCCAGTCTATTTCCCAAGATTATTGTGGGAAAATATAGAAGAATGGGGGTTCGTTGAAACTGCATAAGGAGCAGTGATAAAGTGTTTAACAAGAGAATGGGAGAAATTTCCAACATCATGTTTGGTTGTAGAAAGCAAACTGTGCGATGAACCTCCTTCCTCCCTCAGCCCTTCAGTGGAAGCACTGGCTTCAAGGGACAAGAAAAACTCCTACTTTTCCTTCTCCCTTTAAATTCAGTGCTCCTGATGGAAGGATTGATTTTAAAGGAAGAAGGGAAGTGTGTATGCCAATCTGGGATGAGCTGCTTCTTCCACGCAATGCTTGTTACTCTTTTTTTTTTATTAAAAAAGTTTTATAAAAAAATTTTTTACAATTAAATTTCAATTAAAAAAAAAACCCTTAACCCCTTCAGTATATAACCCTTCAGTATATAACCCTCCCTCCATCGACTTCCCGGAACAAATTACACACA
>JANHFM010003040.1:140730-151980 GCA_032468115.1 Grayia smithii
GCTTCTTGAGGAGGGGACGAACCACTGCCTCCTTTAGAGTGGCAGGGAAGATCCCCTCCCTCAAAGAAGCGTTGACAGTGGCCTGGATCCAGGCTCCAGTCACCATATAACCAAACCACCTCAACAAACCCCTTTTATACTGTTTCACTTCTATATACAGTCAACATTCATTATTGTTCATTCATTCTTGACTCTATCATTTCTTCTATCACATGCATAGCTTTTCAATGCATTCAACTTACATTTCTCTTAACATAAGTACCTAATTGTAGCTGGTCAGTATGTCTGCTATGTGGCTCATTGGTAATTCCACTTCATCAGTCTTAACTACCTTCCCTCTCTTAATTACTATCCAGCCACATTTTTCCAATCCTAATGTCCTCACTATAGATCAAGTAGATCAACAAGTTGATGTCTTGATTATTCTTAGCATACAGTTTGTCTTCCATGTAGAGGAGGTGGCTCACGGTAATTGTGCTCTTAAATGTCAATCCAGTCCTTGTGATTATTTGGCTGAGAAGGTTCAAGCCTATGCAAAACAGTGCAGTAGGGACAGTGCATCACCTTGGTATATGTTGCAGTTGATGGTCATTTGTGTGAACTATTTTGACTTCCAGTGTTGTCTTCCATAGTCCCAATATATTTTTGAGGAAGGTCCTTTGTGTTCTGTTGACTCTGTATAGAGCCAGGCATGATAGATCCATGTGTATGGCACTGAGTCATAGGCTGTCCTGTAGTTGAGCCAGGCAGTGGTCAAAGTGGTTTGTCTAGACTTTGAGTCTTGGCCAATTTCTTTATCTATGAACAAATGGTGTTTTGAACCTCTGTTGTTCCTAATATGTGAGCTTAGTGGGTATGATGCCTGAGAGGACTTTTCATGTTGTAGGGAGGTAGGTTATTGGTTAGTAATTGCACAGTGCTGTTCCCTTCATTCATGATCTTTCATGATCAGCACTGTCCTTTCTTGTGTCAGTCTGGATGGGAATCTGCTTCTAGCAGATGTTTCATCTATACTGCTAGGCATTCATGCATAGCTGTTAGTTTCTTTAGCCACTATGAATTATGTCTAGGCCACGAGCTGTCCAGTTCTTCATATTCTTGACCCACTGTTGCATGGTGATTGGTTCGTATTTTGGGAGTTTGTTGTAGCATGCTCTCAGTGTTATGTCTTCTCTGTCACCCATATATTTTTCCAATACTGTTCTATTTATGCCAAGAACCAACCTTCAATTCCATATTCATGCAAAACACTGTGTAGTTCATGTGTGTTCACTTTACTATACACTTTCTCCAAATCAATAAATATTTATTATATTTTTCTCACATTCATATGTTTCTCAATAATTGCTGAAGAGCAACAAGCTGATCTGCATACCACTTGCTCAGCATGAAGCTGGAAAGCATTCCAGCTACATACATATCTTCTTCCCCAATATTATTCATTAAATCAAAATTCTGCCAAACATATTCTCAGGCACACATAGGAAACTAACTCACCTGTAGTTTTTGCATTTATTCTTGCTATTTAAAAGGGAACAATAACTGCATTCTCCCAATAGTCAGGCACAGTTGCTGGCTTTGCACAACATTAAACAAGCCATATAGCCAATCTGTGTCAAAATTACACCCATATTTTAATGTTTTCTGTTAGATCTGCTGTTTTACCAATTCTTCAATACTCTCATAACATTTATGATTTCCTTTATATGATTTTTTTCTCATGGCATTTATAGCATTTGTTTCAATTCCACTGCTAAATATAACACAATTGTACCCATCCAAAAGTCTACAATATTCCTTCCAGAAATCCCTTTCTTCAGTTTTATCCCAAATCACTTTTTTTTAATCCATTCACTTTGCAAAATCCTCATACTGCAAACAGGCTATTTTTTTAATGGATTGGTAGACACTTGAATTCATAGGTTATCACTTAAAACACGATGCTATGCTAGCATACAATAAAATCGTATGAATTTCTATAAAGGGCAAAAAGAATATATTAGTAAAATGTTTTTCCACCAGGGATTCTATTCTAGCACTACAGAATCCATTATCCAAATCTAAATGATATGGCTTTGTAGACTATGCAGCAGTAATCTATATATTCCTCCCCTCTTTGATGGCAAAGTGTCCTCAATCCAGACTGTACTCCATTTTGCATTCTGTAGTCTTCCTATCATTTTAAGGCCATGTAGTAGAACAGATAAACTTTGATCTAAAGAGAAGCATTATACAAAGGACACTATCTCTGAAACTCCAGAACATTTTTTCTAATGGTTAAACAAAACTGTAACGTATTATGCTAATAAAGAAATGAATCACCCATTCTCAAGTCACTTTACATTCATTTAAGGATCTCTTTGTAGATTAAAAATACATCTACTGCAAATGTAAACTGCAAGCACACGAACAGATGTTTGCAACATTCTTATCATGCAAATACACGCATTAGGATGCAAAGTATAAATGCTTCTTCCTGCCAGGTGCATAGAGAGCATCAAACTCCATATGTTAATTATATAGCATGCAGCTTCCTTTCTAGGTTTTCTTTACTCTAAAAATAAATTAATAGAGGCTCCCCTCCACCCATTTCTTTAACTGGAGGTGGTTGAGTGGGAACGGAACAATTTGGCAAAATCACTGGAGAAAGAAGTATTATATTTCCTTTGTCCTATGTAGATCATGATCTAGATCAGGGCCTTGAAACTTTCTTTGGAGCAGAGGAGAATAAGTGTATTCCTCCAGGACACTATTTCAAGTTACATTTACATTAAGTTTGTATCATGCATTTTGTATCCTCTTTGCAATTCATTCTAAGCAGAGGTGAACAACCTACAGGGTGGAGGTCAAGAGCTTTGGAAATAATGGCCACATATAATTGGCCATAGGTTGGTACATATGCCCTCCATCCTGTAGGTTGTTTACCTCTGCTTAGAATAAATTGCAAAGAGGATGCAAATATATGGTACAAATTTAATGTAAATGTAAGTAGATTCTCAGGATAGCAAGCATATAATATGTAAGACAGCCTTAAATACATGTTTACAAATGTAATAGAATAAAGAACAGTTAGAGAATTTAATGTTCAAGACAACATGGCATGGCATGTTTTCCATGGTTTTAGTTTTATGCTGTGAGCTGGAGTCATCTTAGAAAAATAAAGCATTGTGTTATGCATGTGTTTCTTTGTGAAACATATCACAATATACAATTTGTACTGATCTGCTTAAACAAGGCAAAGTGAGGATTTCAGAATTAGTTTAAATCCTGAGATCCTCAATTTGTCCAGGGTAAGATAAGAGATATCTGTATGTTGCATGAGGATGCCATACAGCCTGCAGAATTATAATGCTCTGTATCGAGAAGCTCAAATCCCAGAGAACTCCATGTGTCAAAGAACCTTTTTGTCTTATTTCTCCAAGAGGTCCTTTCATAATTCCGTATCAAGCGCATACGAACCATACATCCAGTGGAGTCCAATTTTCGATCTGCGATGCAGCGGAAATTCTTGCTGCAACCCCCATTATCCTTGGAGCAGTCCCGAACTGGGCCAAAAGAATCCAGGAGAACCTCCAGGTTGTCAAAGGAGGAGGAAGTCATCAGTTCCTCCCTACGATGTAATGAAACATATTTGCAATTATAGTAACAATTATATGTTAATAAGGCAAAAAGAAAACAGTAATTCAGCACACCAGTAGTTCAAAGATCACTGATGAGCGATATAAACAGAAAAGAGCCTGAGACTGATGAACTGTAATTCTACCCATCTTTCACTATCTCTCTTAAACAAGTGTGATGGGAGTCAACCCCACAACAGGAGAGGGGCATAAAGTTCTCCATTGTTTGACTGAAAAGCTTGCAATTTAAATTGTTACTGTAAAATAGAATGTAATAAAAGGCACAGAAGAGGCAAAAATAAGTGACTGAGATAATGTGAGGTTAACAAGTTATTAATGATCACAATAATGATTTATACAAAGAAATCTGAATATACAATATACCAGATGACTTAAAATACTGGGCTCCAACTTTAAATCTAATTGACTAAGGAATGTGTTTCTTCATAGATTTTGCACATTTATTATTAGAAGTACACAGAAAGTGCATTTGCTTGTTTAGTGTGCATATTTCTTTGACACATCACTGATAAAATGGTTCAGAATTTTCCTTACTAACCATAAACTTGCACTGTTTGAATTAATGATTTCAGAGTATAGGTCCCGACAGTTATTGTAAAATGTGTACTGTGTAAGTTTAAAGTGGAGCTTTATTATGTTAAAGCTCTATGATTATCACCATACTCTGTCCAAGTACTTTTTTCCCTTTCTCCTTTTAGGCAATCATAAAATATCAGTCAATTCATTTTGCAACTGATGCATATAGCATCGCAGAAAGTTTTCAGAGCTTGATGTAGTATTTACTGAGATGGGTGAAAAATTTGATTGATTCAAATTTGATACAAGCTTGCCAATACATAGATGAGAAGGGACTCCTGTGGAGCAATGCTTCTTTCTCTGAATTTTGCAATTTAATATCTTCCCCTCAAAATATAAATACAAAAGGATTGCTTGGGGAATATTTTTAGAATGCTAACGAATATTTAAGCAGTGTTAGTTTTAAAATAAAACAATCAAAAGGCAAAAATAAATGGTTAAGATCAACTTAACGATATAAAAATCAATACTAAAACTGGAGTGAGTTTTATAAATTCATTCATTCTTTCCCACAACTACATTATTAATGTGACTGGAGAGAGTATAAAACTAAGTCATTCTGTATGAATTCTGGCTTGCTTTAGGAAGTGAGGAAGGTAATTATGAGAAAGAGAACTTCTCAAATGCATGGATCTTAAACACAGGAATACTGTGTGCTCTTCAGGCCAGTGTAGCAGATCCATACATTAAGGTGCTAAGTCAATAGTGTATTTCTATTGATAGTAGCTTCTATTTTAATTGAACTACTTTTCTGTTTTTGCTTTTAGATTACTCCATCTTTGTCCCATGATATATGCCTCACCATAGTTTTAGGGGGATTTTTCTAAAATGGTAAACTTTCAGATTGTTTCAACAGAAAAGTGGCAATCTATATATAAATTTTGCATAACTTTCCCAAAGGATATTTCTTATTAGGCAGGTTAAAATGTTAATACATTTAAAGATATGAAATAAAAGCTTTAAAATAAATCAGTGAATTATTCCCTTTTGCTTATTTCCTAGCAGTGAAACTAACTTGACATAATTCAAAATTTCTCTGCTCCATTATCTCATGTAGAACAAAGGAGGAGCACTGACACTTTCCAGATGTCCCCTCCTGCCTATTACATTTTCCTAAATGCCATACTCCAAATGTAGCAATATGATTATTAGTACAGAAATAAAATAGAGCTGGACCAGCAAAATGACCATCTGTACATAATTTTATATAATTTACAGCATCTGGAACTGCACCATTTCTGATGGGCAATCTTTAGCAGAGACTCATTACTAATAGGAGTTTCTTTCTCTGCCATGCATATTTTTCAGGCATTCCAAAGATTCATCTGTGAAAGGAACATACCTGACCTCTACAGCATCCTCCATCACTGTCATATCAGTTTTACACTTGGCTGATGGATTGATGGCCAATTCAGCAGGTGGGATCACAAAGCTTTTGCTCAGTGGCAGCCACATCCCTTCCCCAAGAGTGTAGGTGAATCTGCATCCATAGGAGACAGTTAATCAGTTAGAAATCTATAATCTATTTTTCTATGGTATTTATTTCTGTTCTTGCAGAGAGAGGTTATTTAGATTATCTTGACCTAGTTTGCAATTCGGTTACTTCTTTCTCTCCAATCTTATTTATATATCCAAGTCACATATGGTGACTCCTTCTACTCCATGATCATAAGGCTATTTGATTTGGCATTAAATGCAAATTAACATTATCTGGACAAATTTTCAGTTTTACCATTTCAAGGTAGCAAAAAAGGTGCCATTGAGGACCCATGTATCTTATTAAGTATTATTTCATTTATCTTTTTTTTTCAGTAAGGTGAGAATTCTGTCTAGAAGAATTTGTAGGAGACACACATAGGGGAGGAAAGAAGGAATAGACTTTTTTAAAGGAAAGGGCAATGCTTTTTAATAAGCAGGAAATAGGCATTGCCACAGGTAGTGACTACAGGAAGGAGTTCTTGTTTTCCCTTTTGCTTGTATTTTTGCTCTCTTCCCTACAACAGAAACCTTCTTCCTTATTAGTAGGCAACTAGCCACAATTACTTTCCCACAAACCATGTAACACCACACCAGGGGAGAGAGGCACAAATCATGTCATCAATCCAGGAGCAACTGTACTATGACTGGAAGCTAATATGAAGAAAGCTCAAAAAGAGAAAATGCTCACCAAAACCATTTTGTTCATGCATTTTTATAAAGTTTTTATAATTGCTATTTTACCGCAAATTGGTTTTTTTAAAAATAAAATTTGAACTGAAAATCCAAAATGTTGAACTTTGCATTCAGTCCTTCAGACAATTATTGAAATTTTCATAAGGCAATAGCAAGCTGCATACGGTCATTTGAGAAAATCTAACTTAGAATTCATATTCACACTGTTTCAAGTTTAATTTAAGCAAAATCATATAAGTTGCTGGGGAACATATCTAACTGAAATCCTTGGACATCCTCTTAAATAGCTCTTTCCTCTTAGCACATAACCAAATCTGCTATTGAATTCTACCTGAATATTTTGTCAGAAGGCTGTTCTCCCAGCACCAAATCAAATCCCCGCTGGAATATGGTATATGGCCATGGCCTGGAGAAATAACACAGCAATAACACAGGAACAATTATAAGTGGACCAGATTTTCCCAATTATTTCATGTATGGTTATTTGAGAACCTAATAATTGATTCAAGCAGTAAAGCCACTACAGGTATCTATATCAGAACAGCTAAAAACAAAAATGTAATAGGGAATTATTAATATCTAATATATTATTCATATATTAGAACTTCACAAATACATATTTGGTTTAATCATTTTACACAAAAAGGAAATAGAGCTGAATTCTTGTAATTGCCTCTGAGTCTGACACTATATTATAGCAGTGACATTTTAAGCAAGGAGTATGATAGCCTCCCTCAGATGGAAAGGGAAGATTCACTGTAGCAGCCAACACTGATATACTTCAGCACTTCCCAGGATCAAGACTGAGCATGTGTTAATAAAAAATCATCTTACAACATGCCGAGTCCCACAGACGTCAAATGCCAAGCCAGGAACTTTTTATTATTTCTTCATTTATTTGAAGGAGCTCATTTTGGCTCCTCAGATCATCTCTCTGTGATGCTTAGGCCGGCATATAAGCCTTTGTTAATCAGAGAAAGATCAATTACAAAACAAGTGAGAGTGTGGCCAGCAGGAGTTATAGAAGCTCTACAAGATTGCTTTGAGTGCACTAATTGGAACATATATAAAGAGGTTGCAATGAATGGACAACATACTGATTTGAATGAAAACCCTTCCAAACTACACTGTGTTTCTCCATGTCATATAATACATGGATAATTTTGTATTTATTTATTTATTTATCTTGTAATGTTTATGTTTATATTAGAGGTGGAGTCCCTTTGAGAGCTGTATGCAACATAATTTCATTTTAATGTATGCCAATTAGTGTACATTCAAGGTGACAATAAAGTTATTGTAAGTCTAAGAGTCAGATGTCAGCATTAAGAAACATGCAGCTACAGTAGGTTTGCAGAATATAAAACTGAGTTTGTGTATGTTATACTGTATATACATATACACATATGCACGCAAATACATATAAACGTATTTCTATATTTTGAACATATTGTGAAATTCATTTTCATTCATTTATGCAACATCTTTACAATTTGAAATATGTAACTATAGCACTGCATATTAAAAAGAAAGCACTCCTATTTTTTCTATACATTAGCTTACAACTGAATCAAGAACATTCTTTAAAGTCAGTGTTAAATGCAGTGTTAATATGCAAATTAGTTCTTTATTAGAACTGTAATAAAAATGCATCTAATTCTGAAGGATCAGAGAAATAAATCAGCAACTGCATTAAAACATATGTTTTGCCAATTTTTCAATTTATTAATCAAATTTATTTAACCATCCATCATTTTATTTATTTATTTATAATTGTATTTATATGCCATCCTTCTCCCATAGGACTCAGGCCGGCTCACAACCATGAGCCAATTGAAGACGATTCTGGGCAATGCCAGTTCTCAAACTATGGTTTTAATAATGAAACTAATATAGTTTACATTAAAACAAAAACTTGTTTTTCAACTGCAAAATAATTGAAAAATATTTAGGCTGCAAATCTTAGCTTGGTTTGCTTTGAACAAAAATTATACAATTTATTTTGCAATAAATGATTATATGTTTATGCGTACAAAATCTGGTCCCAGTCTGACTCAAATCTGGAGACCACTTACTTATTAGTAGTCTATATAAACAAAGACCTTAGTTAATATATAGAAAACAAATTATTTTTATTATTGCTAAAAGAAGAAGGAAATTATAATATCAAAGACATGGCCAGGTGCTGACTGTGGAATTGTGGTTCAGAATAAATGAATGAAAAATAAATAAATAAATAAATAAATAAATAAATAAATAAATAAATAAATAAAATATGCTTCAAAATTCTCATTGAACTCAGAGCGATGAGCAACCTGATCCCACTGAAATTCAAAATCAGTGTTCAATCCAATTGCAAAACCTGTCAAACAGGATACAATCCAAAGAATCTTGAAGGAAAAACTACCATTACAGATGTTGGTATTTTTGGTACTGACACATGCACTGGATAGAACTCACAGGATAGAAAGTGGAAGAAACAAACAACACATTTTTTCTACAATGACTCTAACACTCTAAAATGTGTCCCGTGCTTAAAACACCCTGTAACTATTATCTCTGCTACCATCCCTCCAAAGAGACATCGGCTTTTCTCCCTGTGCACAATGAAAACTTAGGGACTATTATAGTTGCTCTCTTAGAGGACTAATAGAAGGATGATCATTCTTCATTTGTTCCATCTTTTCAGTCAATATCTTTATGCCACCTGTCGTTTATGCCACTTTGTTTATCTCCTATATTCTTCTTCCTTTAGTGCTTCTTTTTTCTTTTCCTTTATGTTCCCCACAGGTTGCTTGGTAAGGTGATTCTGTCTCTTGGTGAGTATCTTAGCTGGCTACTCTTTATAGTTCACGAACAAAAGAAAACCCGATCAAATGCAGTTCAGTTCTGATGAGGCTGGTTTCATATTTTACTCAAGCTATACATTCAATCGGTATATAAAATTGGTGACTAATGCGATCAGGCTGAACAAAAGAAACCAGACCAGTTCTTCCATGAGTTACAAAGCAAAATGTGAAATTTGGAATGTTAGCAATTTAACTATACATCTTAATAGTTGTATTACGAAACGGCCTGCAAATGGGTTAAAAAAGTATTTTTATGTTGGGAAAAAAACCCTATTATATTCCTTCCATGCACACTTTTCATAGCACACTATCTCTAGCTTCCATGCCTTTAAGCCTTTCTCTTTTTTCAGTTGATCCTCCTGCATTCCACATTCCAACTTAGTAAAAAATATTTGACATTGTAAAGAACAATCCAAGTTTCAAAGTGAAAGTTATAGCATGTAGTCTCATGAAATGTCAATGAAATAATCATGATCAAAAGAAAAATCACAATTCTGTAATAAAAATGTACAATGGATCCAATATCTCCTTAATTGGATGACAACAGGTGAAAAAAAACCCGTGGAACAAATGGTTTGAAAACAAGACTGAGCAGAATTACACAGAATAATTCATATGGATGTATTTTAATTCATAGGATTTACTCTAAGTTCAGAACCTGTCTGTCTTGGACAAAGAACACAGGAGATTCTGAATGCAGAACTGGAAGCCTTGGTCCTTATTCATTTATCCATTGCTGCATGGGAAGTGTTTTACTACAAGCTGATTTCACAGCCTGTGTATTTGTGTTCCTGTTTGTGGCCTCCAGTGCTATGGTTTGTTGATTTGTTCTTTTTAAGGCACTGTGTGCCATCCAGAATCACTTTTGGGAGATCACTGGCCATATCAATTGTTTAAACAAAAAATAGATAAATATTTAAAATATGCCTATTGTTCCCAAAAGCTTGAGGACTCTATATTAAATTAGGGATGGACAACTCTATGAATAACAACATAGCTAGGCAAACTTTCTTTTGCAGAGCAGCCTCTCTTCCCTACACTCTGTAGAAAAGTTTCTGTTGCTTGTATAGCTCTGACAGAATAGAACATGTTTATTGACATGTGTCAATAAACAATGCAAACAATTTGAAATAGGTGTAGATCTTAGCCTATTCTAGTTCTAATCAATTCATACTTTAAGGATGCACAATAATGTGAACTGAGCCCAGAAGCAAAATGATAATACGTACACACACCACACATATATACACATGTGTGTATGTGTGTGTGTGTGTATATGTTTTAGAGTTTTATAATACAATATGTGAGCATTAATCAATATTCTGGGAGCTGCCTTAGGAAAGGAAGGTATACATATGTTGAACAGTTATCAAATGCAGATCTACATAGTATGCACTATAGTAGACTAATTTAAAAATTAATATTATTAATATTAAATAATATAGCTTGGACCAGCTTGAAATGATTCAAGACGTTGGCCCATGATTCAGAAAAAATACCACTGTTAGCAATATTAGAGAAACAATTAGAAACAGAAAACTGCCTTCAAAATACTGAGGTCTTGCAAAATGAGAACACAAAATATAGCAAATGGGAATAGCAAAGACAATAAAAGATGCAAAAATGAGCAACCAAAGGCTTTGAGGAGCCATGTGTAAGGTATAAAAAGTAATTTCAAGTATTCTGAGAGTACATGCTCCTGGAAGTAATCTTCTGGAAAAGAAAGTTGTTCACTGTTTTGTGGACTAGATGCAGACTATACTGCTCACACCCCCAGTTTGTTCTTAGACTATAAGATGTGATGAAGGAATACTCAGTAATTGGACTTCCGGTGACGTCAGAGACAGATGGAGCGGACTAGGAGTTCTTCTCCGAACGTCTAGCTTCAAACTTCGCGTTTTTGGCGGCGAGTTGATCGCCGGCCCCGAGCGGGAAGCTAGGGGATAGTAGAGGGAGACGGGCCAGCCCCGATCAGAAGTGCAGCTGCTCGAAGAGGCTGCGGAGTCTCCCGGAGC
>JANHFM010003041.1:0-11233 GCA_032468115.1 Grayia smithii
GCTGCCAAGGACTCTTATCAGTGAAGATAAAGTTTTACCTTTTGAAATTCAAGCTGGAGTGACTCTGTGTGTGTGTGTGAGAGGAAATACCTTGTTGGGGAGGGGAAACAGAACACCTTATATCTTATACCTAATTCTACAATCATTTTATGTATATTTCCAGTTTTTATTTCTGTTGTCTATCCAAGTATACCATTTTTCCCAAACCGCATGGTATTCTGAATCATCATTTTCTTTCAATTCTAGGGTTAATCTGTCCATTTCTGTGCAGTCATATATCTTTTGTATAATTAATCCCTCTGGTGGTATATTTTTTTTCTTTCCAGTATTGCACAAATGCTATTCTTGCTGCTGTTAGTATGTGCAAAATCAAATATTTTATCTCTCTATCATAGTTTGTTTTCAATATTCCTAGGAGAAAGAGTTCCAGCTTCCATTCAATTTTACAATTGGTTAAATCTTGTAGCCATCTTTGTATCTTAGACCAATATTTTTTCACTTCGGGACATAGACATCAAGCAAAAAGAAAGAAGGTACCTTAACTATTATTACATTTCCAGCATTTTGGACTTAGGTTGGGATACATCTTAGCCAACCTTGCTGGCACCAGATGCCACCGGTAGTACATTTTATATTGGTTTTCATTGTAGGAAGCAGATTTTGTAAATGTGTATTTTTTGTTTCAGATCCTGTCCCAATTCTCTAGGTCTATATTGTGCCCTATATTTTTTGCCCATGCAGTCATTGGTTCTTTCACCACTTCCTCCATCATGTCAAATTCTAATAGATAATCATATATTTTAGATATCAGGTTTTTTTCTGGGCCTTGAGGTTCCTCCAGATTTTATTTCTTCCTTATTAAATTCTGAACCAAAATTTCCAACATAATTTACCATTGCTACTTCTCTCTCATGCTACTGTGAATTGCAGATCTGAATGGCCACAGGTATGATCATCAGTCATTTGAATCATTACCTCCTTTGGTATGAAAGTGATCTTCCTCCATTTGTATTAAAATGTAAAAGTTAAGTCTTGCTGTTTGCTCTTTAATTTTTTTTTTTTTTTTTTGAAGTGAGCAAATACAAATTGTGGCTTTTATACACAACAATGGGAAAAAGAACATATATGCCCAATTCATACAACATATTGCTTTGGTTTTGATTTACTACATTGAATTCAGTTTTGTAAAACATGAGTTATTGCTTAGTTCATAGTTCAAAACCAGCCAATCACTTGAACATACCATGGCTTAACATGTGGGGTGTGAATCCAGGAACTGGAAAATTTATGCCAGAAAGAACCAGGCATATGTCAAAAACTCAGGCTATCATTTGATAATTGTAAACATCCTATCACAGCGGGTCTGTGGATAATTCTCAGTGGGATGCTTCATGCTAGTATCTGATGAAGAACTGCGGAGGAAGACAACTTTTTTCCTCTTCCCCTCCTACACTTTGTTTGGGTTATGAGAACACAGAATGTGTTGCAACTGTAGCTTAACAAGTCTGGTACCACTTACAAAAGTAAACTCTCTGTCTCAAATCATTGCAGGGAGATTAACAAGTCCTTTGACCTGGCTGTTTTGATTTAGCTGTCACAGGCAAATGCTCTTAGAATTAAATATAGCCTTTTTTGCCTCACAGCCGAGTGCTTTTCATTTGTGTTCCTCTGACATTACCACGAAGGTGGGCTGAGCACAGCAAATCTGACGAAAAAGTGGGCTGATCCCTTGGACTGGGAGCGCTTCCTTGCTCTCAGTCAATGATTGTGTTAACCAAGTGCAGAACACAGGCAGTGCCAACAGCAGTGATCCTGTCTCTCCTCTCTAACACCATCTAGAAGGCAAAGTCCAGCTGCAAATCTCCAGCTGCAGGATTTTTTTAGAGATACCTTTTTTTTTAAATGAACATTGACTGATTTTCCCAGAAAGATAATGGGTGTACAGGATTATATTTGCATCACTATGACTGGAGGGGCACCTTGGGGTTTCAGACTTCAGGGTGGCAAAGAAGAAAAGCAGCCTCTGAAGATTGCCAAGGTAAGAAAATAAGAGTATCTCCCTTCCTGTTTTAATCAGTGTATGTATTTGTACACGTGTATAGAGAAGGAGAAGGAAATAAAAGCTATATTTAGCATAATTTGATAGTTAGAACACTTTGAGTACTTACAGAACTTCCTCAAATGTATTATCAGATGCACTTTTTAAGAAAATAATCATTTAAAAAAATTCCTATCTTGATACCTTGGAAAGTACAAAGGGATATATGTGTGTGTGTGCGTGTGTGTGTGTGTGTATCTTGTGAAATGATGATTAATTTTAACTTTTGTTGAACTTGTTGAATGGCATTGAAAGGGCACTCTCCAGTAAGCGCTAGGTTTTGAATGAGCAGAACCTCATTTGATGAGAGATTTGTGATACTTTTTCTTCCAGTTTTGGCAAAGAAGTAAACTTAGGGCTGCAACCTTTCACTTAGTTTGGACAATTCAGTCATGAGGCTATTGTCTCATTTTATGCAAACTGACAATGTTAAAATATTGTTGATGACAAATTGGTATGTATTTTATAGGTGAAAGCAAAATAACAAGGATATGAGAATTCTAACTAATTGTTTTAAAATCCTCCAATAGCATAACCAAAACCAATAGTATTTTTTTAAAAGCACTGACAATAAGTTGTTATTGAAATCAGTGTACTAATATCAAAAGAATGGGACAACAGATTTTAATGAAAATCCTAGCTTTATAAAATGTAACTTTTGCAAAGCTTGTGAGGTGTGACTAACATTGAATATGTCAAGTCTAGGTTATAATGCAGGATCATTCTACATTTTAAAAAATCATAATTTTGAATTTAGGAATCAGTAACTCTACATTTTGCACAACCAAGTAAAACTCAGCATATTAGTTCTGCATATTCAAGCAAAAGATGCATATATCTGTGCATGTATACAGATCCAGATATTTTGATTCAGTGAAATTTATTTTTATTATACAGCTTGCTTTTCTTAAGAAACAAATAAGGAATAAGGAGACATTTTCATTGTCTTTTCATTGATTCATGAATATGATATATTATAGTAATTGGAGGACTGCCAAAGTTCAATGTGATATTTTGTTGAATCATTTCATATCAGTTCATTTTTAGTATTGAAAATAAAATAAAATAAAGTTTATAGCAACTACCTTTTTCAGTCAAGGACCAGTTGTCTTTCATGTTCTTCCTCTATCTTTTGACAATAAGTGGTTAATGAAATCAATGTACTAATATCAAAAAAATGTTATCATTAAGTATTTCGTACTCTGGAAGTAAATTTTCTTTTGGAAAACCAATAAAAAAGAGCTTTCTATTTTGAATGTAATTATAGTTTGAACACAGCTGTGATAATGGAATTCTGCCACCTAGTGACATAGGAAAATGCACTATAGAAATTAACAGAATGAGCACAGTTGTAGGACGAATGCAATGCAAAGCTGATATCATGCATTAGAAGTACTGAAAGACATTGCTGGCTGAAATCCAGTGGATTAAAAAAAAGGAAAAGGAATGACTCTTTCAACATAGATTTAATGATGCATTCTTATCAGAGTGGAAGCTACATTTATTGTATGCAAAGATTAGGGATGGTTGGTTAGTAGATATTTATAGTCAATATCGCTGCAAATATAAAAACTGTCCTGCTGACTCAGACTAAATCTATATAGTCCAGCAGGACATAAAGGAGTTGCCTATCATTTATGCTCTTTTTTTCTTTTGCATGTGATTTTCAGTGATATGCCTCTGCATATGGTGGTTCCTTTTAAGTCTCACATCAGCTTCCTTTGCCAGACCTCTCGTTTTCATTGATTGTTCAGTAATATTTCATCTTTCCTCCTGGACAGTAGTGGGTTCCACTTACCTTCGCTACTGGTTTGGAACCATGAGCACCCTCGCGCGTGGCACTTCTGGACATGCACAGAACCTTCTGCGTATGCACAGAGCATCCGTGATGACATCTGGACGGATGGGTGGACCAAGGCGAACTGGTAGAAACCCACCACTGCTCCTGGAGCTCCTATACATTTATCATTACTTCTTTCAGCTTTATCTGTGCAAGAGCACGTGTTGTTCAAGCTAAAAAAGAGTGACTGGACAGTGAATTTTTGTAACAGAAAGTAGACTTGAAGTTGAGGTTCTTGATGGAACCTCATAACCCTTCCATCAAACTGGTTTCATGAACTCGTGTAATTGTTTAACAGCAATCATGATCATTTCTGACGAAGTATCAGCAGGATTAGTAAAAGGAGAACTAAGAACCCCAGATCCACAAGAGGCTGATGGGTAGGAAAGGATTAATTTATTCAAATGTGTAAAACAAAGGATTAGTTAAAGGACTGCATAACTTAAGTAGAAAGTTGGAACAAAAAATATGTATAGCAAGCAAATAGCCAGTAACTGAACAGTTAGTTATAACTCATATAATTGCATTTTCTTCCCAAAGTATTAATGATGATTCTTTCAAATGAATAACTGCTTATATAGTGATCTGATAATATTCAAGTTCTTGGTAATGAGTCTACTGAACAAACTGTGCTGAAATGAATGTTTCAATGCTTATCTATGGTGGCTATTTGAAGTGAAAATGGAGACATACTGTATAGTTGGGGATGAAGGAAATCGTACTCCAAGAAAATGTAGGCAATTATTGTTTTCTGTCAGTCTGTAAGATTTCTCAAGATTCTGTAATTTTTGGAAGAATGTTGGAAAAACAAAGAGCAAAAAGCACAATAAAATAGCTGCTTTTGATAAAGGCTAATGCCTGTTCCAGTAATTTTCCTTCTGCTTAATGTCAAACGTTACCTACTATCATACATTTACTTTTGTATGGATGAGAAGAAACTGTAGTAAGATATTTTCAATTTTTGTTATTTAAAGATAGCAAGCTTTGAAACAAACCCTTATAAAACTCTTCATGACAGTCATGGGACTGTATCTGCTTAGAATCTTTCCCAGCACACTGTTGGCCTGTGTGAGAAGGAAAGTTGCCAAATCTCCAGCATGTTCTCTTATCTAAATTTCCCAAGAGAACTGGTGATTCAGCAGATCTCCTAAGCATCCTGCTTGGACATCTACGCTCTCTGAAAAAAATCAGGGGTTTCAGGCATGGCTGGTACTGAAAGCTTCTTGAACTACTTCTGTCTATTTTCCTCTGCAATTTTAAACTTAGATTTATGTGACTATTCTCCATTTATTTTGGGAATGTGACTCCCAAAGCTTGTTTTTGTCTTTGATCTGTATAAGACATTTCCTATGAATGCATATTTATGAGCCTGCCAGTATCCAATGGGATTCAGACTAATCTGCTTAGACGCTTTCACATGGTTTTCCAGTTCTGCTATCAGATTCTGTTGAAGAAGAAGTATAGCTGAAATTATATTTCCAGGTCTAAGTTTCTATTGGCTGGATTCACACATTGTGGGAAGTTATCTTTCTTTTAGACATAATTAGTGTTATAATCCCAACTGACTGAATTTATGCATTAAACTAAGCGATACACCACCATTTTATGCTTGCCTTCACATAATCAAACAAACTACATAGCATTTGTCACAGTCTGTGAATCCAATTATTTATTATAACTGTAAGTAGAGAGTTCCCATATATATAAAATCTCTATGTATAAAGATTCTATATAGGATTAAAGATCCAAATTCTTGATCCTGAATATGAAAAATATGGTATTGTGATATTGGAGTACCAGTTGAAAAATTCTTCTGCTGTCTTCAGACTAAACATTGCTGAATTGCTGAATAGACATTGTTGCAATGGACAGCCTAGTTAGCTTCTACAAGATGATCACACAGACTGACTACAAGTAAGGGCATGTTAAAATGTCAACAATGGTACATTGAGATATCAGCAAGCAAAAACTGATGACTATAAATTACACAAAGTAATAGACAATGATAAGTGCTCTGGGACAGGTAAGCACCTGCAACATTACACCTCAGACTTAACAATTGGCCATTACACCCCAGACTTAACAATTGCCAATAAGAAACATAAAGAAGTTTGAATAGTGGACATTGCAGTTCCTGGAGAAAGCAGAATAAAAGATAAAGAGAAACACAAAATACAATGACCTGCAAATAGAAATGGAACAACTGCGGCAAGGGAAAGCTGTATATGTGTGTGTGGGTGTGTGGGTGTGTACTACACACACACAAATACATATGTGCCTTGGCTGCAATCTCATAACATCTGCAACACTTCTTGAACACCATCAGCAATGACAAAATCACCATGAGTCAATTGCAAAAGGCAGCTTTACTTGCAACAGCTTACACCGTTGACAATCTTTAACATTATCAGACAACATATGCTTATCTCAGGTTGATAGATGGATAAAAATGCCAAATCCAATCAAAACATCTGGCTGTCCATGCAACCAAAAATCACTTCATTTAATATGGATAACTCAGTCATGAGGCCATATTATACAAACTAACAGTTTTAAAATACAGTTATTTTTGAATGTCTACTGAATAAGCTAAAGGACTAGAAGAGGGAAGATGGGAGTGTATGAGTTAAATGTCTTGTGTTTTAGTTTAATGTTTCCTGTCTGAATATTTTTGCCAAGTATTTTCTGTTTGTTACACTCTTGTGAACCAAAAATTATACAATAGGAATAAGGCAGATCTGAACACATGGTGTGAACTTCTGAACTTGTTTTCTTAATGATATCATGACATGTAAACCACAACAGAAAGAAATTATCAATAAAACATTTCAAGAAAGATCCTGCAAAGTATTTAGATATGAAGAAAAAAAAACACCACTTTGATGTAGACTTAGAATAATCAACTGAACTTCAATTAACTATGATTCTTCTTCTTCTAAATCCATTAATTTTAATAAACCTACCCTAAGGATATTAAATTGTATCCAATGCATTGCTTAGACATTTTTATTTTGTCACATATTTTGATGATTTTCATCACTTTTTCTTTCAGTTGCTAAAAGAACTTTGTTTTCATCATTTTTAGCAAATCAATATTTAAAATTATTAAGACCATAAGAGGCTGTCTTAACATGCAGCATATTTTATTATAGACTTGGAAAAAAAAACATCCAACAAAAAACTGGGAAGGACTTTCCTTCATGGTTCTTCTGAGGTCTACTGATCACATGTAACATGTCTTGATATTTTGGATGATACAGTTCATATGGGAAATATTTATGTGATCAACCCAGGAGAAGGATTAGAATCTCTCATGCTTCCTCAGCATTATGGAATGGGTTTATTTTATAGAAAGACTTATATATCACTCTCAGTCATGGTTTGAGTTTGGGCACTGATCCAGAGGTTGGATTAGATTAACTATATGCCATACCAAAGAAATAATGTATTTGTATTCAAGTAGAGAAGAAGGTGATGAGACTATGGATTTCTTAACATTTAAAAACATAGCACTAGTAACATTAAAAACAGCACTATTACAACTTTTTCATATTCACGACAATGCTAGAATAATTTTTCATAGCAAATGTGACTACAGATTTGAAATATAAGGACTCCTATTCTTTTCCATAGGAAAATCCATTATTCACATAACAGACATGTACTGAGGTTCCATTTTAATAAATATTTTTATATTGCATATTTATGTTCTACTAAGTCATACTTGGCTGATGCAACTATTATGTTTTGTGAGTTCCTATAAAATTGAATTCTAGATACTCTTTGTGATTTCAAAATCTTTGTTTGTTGGCCAACGTGGCTGCTCTTCTACCAAGGGAACTTTGAGTAGCAAACAGAAAAAATAAAATAAAAAGACCAAGTCAAAGGCATCATAAAAATTTCATACCCAAAGCTCAAATAACTTCCTGGCTACAATGCTCAGACAAAAAGCCTGGTCTTCACTGTGTTCATGAAGGCAATAAGATTGGGATCATCGGTATCTCTGGAGGGGGGCTGCTTCATGAGGTAGATGCTATGAAAGAGAGCACTTTCATAGATGCTAGGAAAGAGAAGTCGCACTTTTGAGGCCCCATCAGGTGTCACTGTTTTACTAAGGAAACTCAGACTGTGCCCATGCTGCCAGACATAGTAGGGCATGCAGAAATCACCAAGACTTAGTGGTCCTGCAAATAACCTTGCTCTACACCATGTAGGGCTTTGCAAGTGATGACCAGTATCTTGATTTGCACCAGGAAGCTTACTGTAAGCCAGTGCAATTCATATAGCAAAGGTGTTATAATGGGCATATTCAGTAGTGGGTTTCAAAACCCATCGCTACCGGTTCGCTTGTGGGTCGGTGCATGCTCACATGGGCGCATGCACACTCTTGTGTGCACATGATGCTTCTGCGTATGCACAGAAGCTTCTGCACATGCACAGAAGTGTTTGGGAAGGTGAGCAGAGCCTTCCGCCGCCACCGCTACTGGTTCACCCAATCCGGGGTAAACCGGTAGCAACCCACCACTGGGTATATTGTAAAGCACCTATCACTGCATTCTGGACCAGCTGAAGCTTTAAGGGCAGTTCCAACTTAGTAGAGGTCATTGCAGTTATCCAATTGTGACTAATGTGTGAGCAAGAGCAGTGACTCCTAATCTAGGAATGGATGCAACCATTGTATTTGTGCAGAGGCTTTCTTGCCTGCAGCTGCAAGCTTGAGCAGGAGTTGAGAGTCCAGGAAGAACCAAGATTGTTCACAAACTCTGCTGGGGAAGTATAATTGCAGCCAGAACTAAAGCTGGCAAATCATTAGATGAGGGTAACCCTAAAACTTACAGCCTCTTAGTCTTGTCATCAGGTTCTTTCCCATCCAGATCACCTAGTTTCTAGGCACTGAACAAGCACCTCAACACCATCATTTGGGCCACCCAAGACAGAAATATAAAAGTGAGTATCATCATTATATTCATGATAATTAACCCTGTGCCGATAGATGACCTCAGTCAGGGTTTTCATATAAACATGGATGCTAAATGGGAGTAGGAAGAAAGTGACTCCTATGACATCTTGGAAAATGGAAATTGCTACAGCACCAGTAATATTTTTAAACATGTCAGTTGGAGAATATCCATTTTCTATTGCAGTTATCTATTATTATAGAGAAAAAGAGAGATTACTTTTTTATTCCCTTATATTTTGACAGAAATACTTAAATCTTTGCTTAAACATAAATCTGAAACTTTGTTAAAGATGAGCAATGTGCAGAAATGTTCTACATTTGTTTTACATGGTTCGCTGAAAGGCGATACTCTTTTAAAGATACTTTCTCAGGCATTTGGGCATTTCAGCCCCAAACATAAAGACAGTTTAGTCACTGTCATTGCCAAATAATACATAACTCTAAATAACCAATTGGAACAGGAATGTAGGTAGTTTTGCATACTCTCAACAGAGAATTATTTTCAAAAATAGCACTAAATGGATTTTATTCATATTCTCTCCCTCCCTCCCTCCTTCCCTGCCCCCCCTCTCTCTCCATGTGACATAGATGCACCAACCAAATTCAATGCTGAACTTCATTTCAGTATGTAGTTTGTTTAAATGGTTATTTCAAACATCTTTATGTATAAAGTTGGCATGGTTGAAATCATCTGTATATACAAGAATGTAAAATGAGAGTAATTTCCTAGATCATGGGTATCCAATTCTGACAATTTTAAGACTTGTGGACTTGAACCAGAGGTGGATTTCAGCTCATTCTGACCAGTACTGGAGAACCGGTAGCGAAATTTTGAGTAGTTCAGAGAACCAGTAAACACCACCTCTGATTGACCCCGCCCCATCTATTCTCTGCCTCATGAATCCCAGCTGATTGGGAGGAAATGGGGATTTTGCAGTAACCTTCTCCTAGAGAGGGGAGGAAATGGAGATTTTACAGTATCGTTCCCCTGGAGTGGGGTGGGAATGGAGATTTTACAGTATCCTTTCCCTGCCACACCCACCAAGCCATGCCCACCAAGCCACATCCACAGAACCGGTAGTAAAAAAATTTGAATCCCATCACTGACTTGAACCCCCAGAATTCACCAGTCAGCCTATTCTGGGAATTGAAGTCCACAAGTCTTCAAGTTACCAAGGCTGGACACCCCTGACCTAGATAAAAGACAAAGGGAGCATAGTATGATAAACATGAATACACAGAAGTATGATATATGGTTTAGAGAGGTTTTTATGTGCTAATAATTTTAGAGAAATACATTCTGAGAAGAGTCAGGGCCAATAAACGGAACCATTTCTTTATAAATTACTGTGGAATTTGCTGGCATTCAGTGTGGGTGAGGGCTATTGTTCATGAGGGACAGGAAACATTTATGAAATGGTTGAAATATCAGTGGCTACTAACTTTAATAACTGTTTGGTACTTTCCAGTATCATAGGTAGAATAATGGAAGCAAAATAGAAAAGAATTATGTTCTCCCAGCTGTGTTTATGAAGTTTCTGAATATATGTTCGTGATCATTGTATGAAAATAGTAGACTATATAAAGACCATTTGCCTGAACCACCAGAATACTTCCTCTCTTCTAATGGAGGCAGGGCACAGAGATTTTAGTGTAGAGCTACTTTACCGGAGTGTCTTTTTCTAAATGATTCACTGTAGTAAGCCACCCTAAAATAAGAACCATTTTGAACAGATAACTTCCTTTCCATGATAGTGCTCATCCCATGTTCTCAACGTTCTAAATGTGCCCATTTATTCCATAGGACAGTTATAGCCTTGAGAATATCTTATTGTAGGAAGAAGAATCATCTCCTTGGTGAAGAGTCAGGATATATAATAAAAATTATATAGTGAAAATCTTATTCATATGGAAATATCTCCTAATTTGTGAAATAAATAGACAACTAATTTGGTGTAATGCTTAAAGCATCAGATCAGAAATGAGAGACTGTGAGTCCTAGTCCCGCCTTAGGCACAAAACCAACTGGACTTACTCTTAGCCCTAGGAAGAATGGCAAACTACTTCTGAAAAACACTTGACACATTTTTGAATTAATTTTTTGCAAACATTTTATATGTGTTATAAGACCAGTGTAACATGTTACTGATATAAGGCATAAATATTTTTGAATGTATCAATTGTATTGTAATTTATTTATTTATTTATTTTTATTTTATTAATTGCATTTATATGCCGCCCCCTCTCCCGAAGGACTAGGGCGGCTCACAATAAAAACAACAATAATAATAATTTAAAAACCAATTAAAATAAATGCAATTCAAAATACCCCAAT
>JANHFM010003041.1:35728-49354 GCA_032468115.1 Grayia smithii
TCTCTGTTTTTTATTGTGAGCCGCCCCGAGTCCTTCGGGAGAAGGGCGGCATAGAAATTGAAATAAAATAAAATAAAATAATAATAATAATAATTTGTCATTAGATATATTCAACACATTTTTAAGGAGCTATAAGCAAAATGACAGTGACAACAGTTCTACTAATAGCATCAATACGTGTATACATCTAAAGTTTCTAAACAGTCATGTGCAGATTGTATTATATTATATTATTTTATGTTATATTAACCCACTAACATTATGTTGTCCATATACTTATAGAAAATAGCAGTTTAAGAGATTTCTTTGCAACTCATTTTAAACAGGATTTTCTTATCTAAAAATCAGTTTTCATGTCAGATTACCCAATTAGTTTTAACAAGAATCAGAGAACCGTATGAATTACTTAAACTTAAACTGAGAAGACCATATTCAATCTAATGCTAGAGTGGCTCATATTAGCCCAGAGAGATTGTAGAATCAAGATAACATATACATAAAAATGCTGTTCCAAAACATTATCTATATAAACCTGGATGGTTGCCTGCAAATTAATAAAAGCAAATCCAGAAAAACATACAGATTTCTTTACAAATAAATAAGAACAGCATCAAAAGGTTCCTCATCAATTGAAAATAAGAGCCTATGTATTTATAAATTCAATTGCTCTTAATTCATAAATTTATTTTCTCTAAATGAATAATTATAGCTTGGATGAGCTAGGGTTCTGTGCACCCCCCATAACATTTCTGTATATAGGTAGTCTATGACGTATGACCACAACTGAGCCTAAAATTTCTGTTGCTAAATAAGATATTTGTTAAGTGAATTTTACGACATTTCTTGCCATTTCCTGCCATGATTAAGTGAATCATTGTAGCTGTTAAATTAGTAACAAAGTTGTTAAGTGAATCAGGCTTTCCCACTGACTTTGCTTTTCAGAAGGTCGCAAAATGTGAACACATGACTGTAGGACACGGAGATTGTCATAAATATGAGTCAGTTGCCAAGTGTCAGAATGGAGGTGCTGCAACAGTCAAAAACGGTCATAAGTCACTTTTTTCAGTGCCTCTGTCTAACCAAATCAAATAGGTTTATTGCTTTTCAGATCTCGTGTTTACATTAAGCCTTCCCCACCTCTGGAACCCTCTTTATATTTTATTTTTATTTATTTAACCTTCTTCCCTCTAGTTTCCCCATGACAACGAATTTCTGAGGTAGATTGGGCTGAATGAAAGAGAAAGTGCTCAGCCCAGGGTTACCCAGCTGGCTTTCATGGCTAAGGAAGGACTGAACTCATGATCTCCTGCTTCCTAGCCTGGTGATCTAACCACTGAACCAAATTTTTATATAGAATGTTGTCATCTCTGTCCCTACTGGATTTTCAGAACGCTGTAAAGATTTATTCATAATAGCTAGCAGAGGAGGAGGCAGGTCTGCTATGATTGTCTGTAACATTCACTATGGCATGCATTTTTTTGTTTTCTGTATTTTTTTTACTTTTTTTACTTTTTTATTTTGATTTTTCTTTCATATAAGTGTTGGGTTATATTTTCTTCTACATTTTATTTTGAGGACGTTAGCCTCCTGGATCATTTCAGATTGAGCAGCAGGCAAATGAAATAAGTGAATTAGTAAATAAATAGATCCAGATGATTTACTAAAATGTAATACCTTGTTTATGTCAGTAACTAGATAACATGTAATCTATGTAACCTAATTCCTTTCCTGGATATTTCAATTGCTACATGCAGAATTTGCTGCTAACAACAAAGCCAATGTAGTTTCCCATTAGCACAAAGTCCAGTTTTATCTCCAGCTGATTTGCCATTCTATGCAAATCAATATTTCTAATCTAGAAGATGTTTGTATCTCATTAGCTAGGAAGTATATTTAGGCATTCAGGATGGTGTTTCATGAAAGGAATCTACACAAACATAACATTCAAAGAGAACTTTGAATAGAAAGCTTAGCATTCATTTAGAAAGAGGTCTGCAGGCATTTTTGTGTCCATGATGTGATAATCACAACTCAAGATGGTTGAAAAATAATCTTTTTTTTGGTTTCCAATACTGTTACTCTATTCATGGTTTAGAATCCTTTGATTCATTTATATGAATCAAATAATAAATGGTAAGGAGCATGAATGAATAAACATGGAATAAAAATAAATGAAGATTATTTGTATGTGTGTGAAACTAAAAGTAAGATGAAGATTTGCAATAGACTGGAATAAAAGTAATCTAATCCTGAGGATCGGTGGTAATAAATGCTTGTAGGAAAGTCTATATTTAATAACTACAGGTAGTCCTTGATTTATAACAGTTTATTTATTGACTGTTCAAAGTTACAACAGCACTGAAAAAGTGATTTATGACCATTTTTCACACTTACTACCATTGCAGCACCCTATGGTCACATGATCAAAATTCAGATGCATAGCAACTGACTCCTATTTATGATGGTTGCATTGTCCCAGGGTTAGGTGATCACATCTTGTGGCCTTGTGACAAGCAAAGTCAGTGGGAAGCCAGATTCACTTAAAAATCATGTTACTAACTTAATAATTGCAGGGATTCATTTAACAACTGTGACAAAAAAGGTTGTAAAATGGGGCAAAATTCACTTAACCGCTATTTCACTTAGCAACATAAATGTTGGGCTCAATTGGAATTTTAAATTGAGGATTGTCTGTAAAGAAAAGATCAAAAATATTTTAGACTATACCAATTGGTATCTATGTTGTTGTGGGTGCAAAGTAAGAATCCATCTGAAGGTGATAGTTGTACATTTACACTCCAGTGAATAGTGATAATAGAAGAGTTCAACATTTGGAAAATCTCTGCCATTCAAAATTAATTCAGTCTAGTAAAAATATTCTGCTGATAATATGAATGGATAGCTGAAAACAAAACTAAGGAAGTTTTGTTTTCAGCTATCCATTCATATTATCAGCAAGTTTTTAAGAAGATATTGGATAACCATTCGTCTGAAGTGGTGTAGGGTTTCCTGCCTATGCAGGGGGTTGGACTAGAAGACCTCCAAGGTCCCTTCCAACTCTGTTATTCTATTCTATTCTATTCTATTTCTATTCCCGTTATGATCTAAAGTACAAACAAAATATCTCAGATCACTAATAGATTGTCTTGGAAGATCATCTCTATTTCTCTTTTTCTTTCTTTAATTATTTCTTTCTTACTCCTTCTCACATGTCATCTTCCTTAATGTCAAAGTTGGTGTAAGACCCAAGAGCCAGAGGAACAGATCTCAGCCAGAACTATACTGTCCCATTCACACCAATTTCTTAGCAATGCATGCTACTTTGGGCCACACCTCATCCATTAGTTGAGATGGATTTCATGGAGCTAAAAGATTTGACAGAAAATAATCACATTTAGTAAAGAAGTGTGACTTAGAACAGGGGTCTCCAGCCTTGACAACTTTAAGACCTGTGCACTTCAACCCCCAGAATTCCTCAGCCAGCAAAGCTGGCTTTAAGTCTACAGGTCTTAAAGTTGCCAAGGTTAGAGGCTCCTGACTTAGAACACTTGTCTGTCAACTAATTTTGAATATGCAGCCTCTCAATATCAGTCATTCTTTCTAGCCTAAAATTATTTTAAAAATCCCATTTTTAATGAGCATCATAGATATCATACTGTTTTCTCAGGAATATGCTCCATCTGTTTGATCAAGAGGATTATCATCCTTGAAAGTTGATGAAATGATACATTATTTGGTGTTTATGTTACTTTACATTGATTTAAGTTCAAGATTTTAAGAATATTCCTTCTCCCTGTCCACCCCTGGAGAAAGTTTGAACTGAATGACATTGCCACAGGGTGGCAGTATTGTCTTATTTTAAGATGCTTTGGCCTAAATTATAGTTCTATGTTTTAACCTTTGTTTTCTCACTTGATGTCTTGCACATTACTGAAGACTGGTGGTCCCTTGTGTTATGATATTCAGACCCCCCTCCACTCAGAAAACATGAACTGAAAATAATAAAACTTTGAGAGTGGTGGTTGTAATCTTCAAATCATATTAATGGATTTCAGTTTTCGCCCCCCCCCCTCCCAAATGTTTTCTTTGAAGAAAGGAAGAGCTGCTCAATTTGGTAAGATCTGGGTGAGAATGAGATGGAAGCAAAATATTCCAATTTTATGTATTTCTTTGCTGCAATCTAGTGGCCATCTGGATTTTTGCAGCTCAGGTTTACTAGCCCTAACTTAATGAAAACTTACTGAGAGTTCAGATTGATTAAGGGCCAGATGTAGTTATTTCCTTCAAGATGAAAGAAATTACAACAGCCTGCATTGGGGAAAATCTATGAGATTTTTACTGCTGTAATCTCAGTTCAATAAAATTTATTACCCACACTCACAGTTGCACTGGTACTCACTAAAATAAAGGAGAACAAGTAAAATCCAGTTCTTATTAGAATGAATTCTGATAATTCATGCTTTTAATTTGTTACTATCATTTGTTCAGTTGTTCAATTTCTTAAATCATTTTTTGTTTTTATTATTCATATTTGTTCAGCACATTAATCCCAATTTATACAGGGGGACTAGTTAATGCAAAAAGTTGGGTAAGTTTGCCACTAGCATAGTGTAGTGTACTTAAGTATAACCTCATGGGAAAAACTATTCAGTCCAGCTCATGCTTACAAAAGAGCAGTGCACAAATCTCTTTTTTTATTGTTGTGCTTAGAATAATAGTTAAATCCAGACAAAGGATTTTAAGATATTAGCTGCAGAGTAAAGAAGATACAGGGGGTGTGATAGCTCAGCAGTTAAAAGACGCTGCACTTGTAAGCTGGAAAGCTGACAGCCTGGGTTTGAGACCCGAGCACCGTGCAATGGGGTGAGCTCCCATTACTTGCCCAGCTGCTGCCTACTTAGCAGTTCAAAACCATGCAAATGCAAGTAGATTACTGGTACTACACTGATGGGAAGGTAACAGCGTCCATGTGCCTTTGGCATATAGCTGTGATGGCGAACCATCCGTGGCCAAAGTGGCACATGGAGCCATGTCGCTTGGCATGCGCAGCGTTGCCCGTTCCTCTTCCAGGTTTCTGGCACATGTGTATGCATGATAATCAGCTAGCCTTCTTGTATGCGGCAGTGCCAGAAACTAGAAGAGCTGGTCTTCCATTTTCCTGCGTGAACATGTCCGCTGGCCAGCTGATCGACATGTGCGTATGTGCGCCAGAAACCTGGAAGAGTAGCTGGCTGAAACCGAAAGTTCAGTAGATGAAACCAGAAGTCCACTTTCAGCTTGCGTGTGCCCTGGGCAGCTCCTCTTCCAGGTTGCAGCCCAGACACACACACACACACACACACACACACACATGTGCGCTTTTTGGCACTCGGTGCCAAAAAAGTTTGCTATCACTGGCATATAGCCATGCTGGCCACATGACTACAGAAATTGCCTTCAGACAATGCTGGCTCCCTCAGCCAAGAAACAGAAATAAGTACCACTCCATAGAGTCAGACATGACTTTATCTCTAAAGATACAATGGACCAAACTAAACTAAACTAAATAGCACTGATATATATCAGTTTGTCAATTTGTATATCAATTTGTATGTGTGCACATTTCAGATCAAATTATACGTGCTTATTCTGGTGCTTTGAAGATAAAGAATAAAAATGCTAGGCATGGGGTTTAATTCAACCCCAATCTACAATATTCAGTGTCATGATTTTGGAGCCAAATTTTAACTTCTAGGGGTTTGAAATGTTATACAGCCCAGTAACTGCCACTAGGCTTAAAATTATTCTTCTCTCACCTGTAATTTCTCTGAAGCACCTTCTGATCTAACATTCATGGAAAGCATGGAATTTCTATCCTTAGTTCAGCCTTCTTATTCTCTCTAACCCTGAGTTTTGAAGGCCAGAGGCTTTCTGAAGTCTGCTGTGTGATATCCAGATATATTTATCTTTGTCAATATACTGTATTTTGGGCGAGGGGGGGGTGTTATAACTTTTGCTAGGGCTTATATCATTCAGTCCACTGAGAAGTACTTCATTTTGGTAAATATGAAGTTTGGCTGTTGGTGATTACATTTTCATATCCATGTACTTCTTTTGGTAACAATTTGAATTGGTTTGTCAATGTCATCTTTTTGTTCGACTTTCTAGAAACAATCTTGGTATTTTTAAATTGTTTTCTATCCAAATATTAACCAGATCTACTCTTGCTTACCTTTTGAAAGATAAGCCAAGATTACTAAACTACTTTAAACTCCATTGTCCAAATAGTGCTTTCTGTAAATTGAATTGAAAAAGTTGTCCCCAGCACAGTGGCTTCCAAGTGCATTGATCTCCATAGTTTGCCATCCTTCATATGGTCATTACACTTAACATGATATTGTCTAATTGGGACAACATTGGGATGACATTTCTGCTTCATAATTTAATAGGATTTTCTACTGAAAACAAGTCATAATTCTAATTCAGTGTCATAGATCATGTTTCTGTATTACAAGAATATAGAATTGTAGCCTCTAAGACACATTTTCAATAACTTTTTATAAAGCTAAATAAAATGTGTGAATAATAGCAAAACATCCAGGCAGATTTGCATGATACAAAAATTGCCTGTCAACATCTTTATTTCATCATGTGTCTGTGCTGTTGCTTTCAGTTCATTCTTAGCACATGAATGAGCCAGGCCAAATTGTCCTTAGCTGTTCTGGTTTTAAAGCTGTGTTTTCCCAAAGAAGCCATCAGCAACCTGAGATAGTTTTAGTATTTACGAAACCTGGCTATTCTGTCATAATTGTGCTGTGCAAATTGATCATTTCAGGATGGTGCAGTTATAACCTGTCCTCTTGAATCCTGGAGAGTCTCTTCTATTTCTTCCCCCTTCCAGATGGAAAAAGATGATAAAAGTTGATCAATGGCTGGGAGAATTTTAACATGCAGCTGAAGAAATGGCTTCTAGCCTGCTGAAGATTTGAGATACAGGATGCTTTGGATGGGCTGTAAAGTGGGAAATTTGTAGGAGCCATGCTGGGAGCTAAGCCCAGAGCTAGTGATTCTCAATGTTGGTTATGTCAGCAACCAACAGCTACTTAGTTCTGAGACTGCCCAAGGGAAGGGTTCAATTAAGCAGTAGGATAGGCAGGAAAAAGAAATGTAATAACAAAATCACTGCAGGTAAAGGAAGTGGCTTCATTTCATTTGGGCAGACAACTGCAATCAACTGCCACATAAGTTTTCATCATGGTATTCAATACTGCAAATATTTTAATCATTGGCTTTGCTTAGCAAGTCTTCACGGCAGAAATGAGGGCACCAGCAACCCATGTAAGCTGGAATAGAAGTTATAAAGACCAGATAGGGATCAGGAGGGAGGGCAGCAGCTTTTATGCTGGTTTAGTTTTCTGTTGGCTCAAGTGAGCAGCAGAGAAAGGCCCCAAGTGAGTATTACCTGTTTTCTAAAAATTCTTAATTTCAGATATTGCAGAGTTAAAAAAATGGAAGACAAGCTTATATTAAAATCGTTTACCTGTTCCTAGATTTTAAAACAATTAAATTAATGTATGAGAAAAAAACATGTGGCACTAGGCAGATAGGAAGGATGCATACAGGCTATAAGAAACAAATATGCAAGTGCATTTGTCAGATTAAAACACTATTATAAATGCTAAATTATATTGACTGATTTGATATTAATATCAATAACCTCTCCTCTAATTATGTTCTTGTTCCTAGGAAGAAAACCAGTTCTTTTCTCTTTCAAATAGCTGTCACTTGCATGTATTATACAAAAGCACCAACCGCTCTAGCACAGCCTTATATAGGTGGGTGAATGGGATGCCCATCTAAAAATAGCGTTCTCTTTGGCTTTGAGTTGACAGGCAACATGAAAACTGCTATATTTCATGCTGACATTTGGAACATGTTCCCGGGATTATTTTAATTGTCTGGCAACAGAATAAAATAAACGAGCTAACCAAAGAAGCCTTATGAAAATAGGTAACCGCAAGTGGAAACGTTCTTATTTGGTGTGATTCAACAGAGTATGACTTTGATTTGAGGTTAAATCTTTTCTTGCATACAATTTATAATCCCCAGAAGCCACATCAGTGTAGGCACTGAAATGGATTGTATTGGTTATGGATGTAAGTTTTAACCCAGACAGGACACTGATCTGATTTTATTCATGCAGGGAAATTTAAGAAAAAAGACCAGGCCAAGCCAGACCTGACCAGACAAAGCAACTTATTCCTGAAGTTTGCCAAAATGGATTTAACAGCTACTTCATTCTGCAAAAGAGAAATAAAAGGGGAGAATCATATTAGCTATGAGAACATTGGCTCAACATTTCTAAAGTTTGGTTTTCAAGTCAGAACAGGCTTGGTATGGATAAAGTAGGTAAAAAATGGATAATGTAAGCAGTTCAGGTAAATCACATGCAGAGGCAGGGCAGGGCAGGGCAGGGCAAAGGCAACCAAAAGAAATAGATTAGAAATACAATCTAGGAATTCTGGATTGAGCTGTTGAGCATTCTAGTTCCTTTTTTTAAAATAAAGGCTGCCTGGAAATATAGTAAATGAATAAATACAGGAAATTTCAGCTGAGTTTCCAGTTCAAAGCAGGGGCAAGGTCAAATGTTTGGGAAAACTGAATCCTACACATGGACCTAACCTGCTAATGACTGACAAATAATGTTGAACAAAGAATAAGTGCTTAATATTTTGAAGAATTTTCTAAGTGAATCCTGTCCTGGGCCTTCTGCCAACCTTAATCTAATCCTGGAAAGTGAATATTGATTCCTTAATGCACCAAACCAACATGTGTCAGGTCAAAAGTCCAAAAACAAAGAACGCAAGGAGACAAAATTATTGTGAACTAATGGGCATTTTTTATGTTCCACTAAACAAATGTAATTTAGGAGAAACATGTGTCAGGTTGGGATGGAACTCAGAGCGCTAATGTCTTGACCTTAAACAGATGTGTTTATCATGCATTTAAAGTGAGAGCAATTATTTTGAAAAATAGTGGGTCTCTTTTTTCTTTGTAGCCCCAGGAAATTTAGTAGCATGTTTAGAGTAAACATATTTCCAATCTGATACTAATAGTATATGGTGAGAAAACACCCTACACCCTACTCTGTATATTTTATTCTTCTTTGTTAAAAACTTGCCTTTAAGAAAAGCAACTATAGGAAGTGTTGCAAGAAGCAGCAGACACAGACTAAGCCATTCCCCAGAAACCTGAGCACTGTGTTAATTCCTGCTATAACTGCCTTACTTACAAGCTAGGCACAAACTGTCTGCTTTGTAGCTCTTGGTGCTAACTGGAAGGCTACTGGAGCTATGAGACAAGCAGCAAAAAATACCACTTTGAGTGCTCGTTTCAGCATTAACAAGTGACATCACCGTGAGTGATAATTGCATACTGAGTGAAAAAGATCCTTATAAAATATATTTACTTCACTTTGTGCTGCTTCCAGTATTCCCTCTGGGCAAAAGGAAGTATGTCTTCCTGGTTTATTTGTGTCACCATGACAGGAAAGCAATAAACTAGACCCTTTGGAAGAAACAGGCCCAGGGGACTGAAGATATAATGAGCAGCTGCTCTGAAGCTCATTTCTGCTGTAATTGTGATCAAGCATAATGGAGAGTGAACACAATTCCAACAATTTTGGAACTGATGCTGCATAGTGAAAACAAGCACGCTTGTTTGAGTTGCACAGAGTTTCCAGCATTTCCTTATAACAGGAACCTTCTTTGTATGGAAGGTGTGTACAAAAGTATACTTTTTTGTACAAAGGAAGTTCTTTAATGATCTCCTTGGTCCCAGTCCTACAGTTAGAGGAGAATCCAAGGACGGGTTTTCATGATATTTTGTTTTCATTATTTCCCTCTTTAAAACCTGTGTGAAAAAGCAGGAAGAAAATAATTCCTTTCCATTAGTACCCCAAAATAATGTTTTTCTAAGTGGTTTATTAAGAAGCATATCTTAGTGCAGAGATCCAGCAATAATAAAGGCTGTCCAGGTAAGTTGATAGTGGTATCTTAAGAATAGTACTATCTGTTATTCTTTTCCCAGTCATAAACTCTGAAAGCATTAGCAGGAGAGGTGATGTAAACGTTATTTCTATAGAAGATATTTGAGAGTAGAGAAAACAAGAACAAACACCATTTAAATAGAAATAGAGATTGGCATAATATCGTCTCTTAAAACATGGAACCCTAGTGTGATGCACGGTGCTCACTGTTCAGAAATGTGCTGTATCGTCAGTTTGCCAGATAATATTTTGAGGATTATTACTTCATCCCTCCTCAGTTGCTCACCCTGGTCTCCTGCCAAAGAGCATTCATTAGCATGGTGATAATAAGTACCCATTTAGATATAACTTTTGAAACTCAAGTAAATCTTCATGCAATTGGTTATTTCTTTGCCCTTCTCAAAAAGTCCCCTTTTGGCCTACGCTTGAATACTGATCCATATGTTTAGAATCATAGAGAAGGAGACCAGGAAAGGTAATACTATATAAAGTACATAGAATAATGGAAAATAAGATTGCTCAGATGACCTAAGAATGCATTCATCCCAGGTAATGTTTCTGCGGGATTCAGAACTATGTCTTACCCCATTTCACTGCCATATATTTAGGTGTGATCTTCAGCCATCAGACAACAATTCATTCTGCAATAGTTATATGGCAGCAATACAATTAAAACCCAGATAAAGAAAAAGCTAGTTAAAGAAACAATATGGCTGTTCAAAATACTAATGAAATTCTGAAATTGGAGATGAAAGAAGAACAAGTCCTGGACTGGAAGGCCTTGCTCATGGTCACCCATGCCTTAGTCACCTGCTATTTGGATTACTGCACTGCGCTCTACACTTTGTATGCACATTAATAGAAGGATAGTTATCAAATAATAGGAAATTGTTTTTTATTTTGACTCATTCAGTCCTTTTCAGATTCTGGATACCTCAATTACAATTCAGACTAAATTTATGAAGAGAGAGCAAAGGAACTGGGCATGTTTAGATTTGATTAGACAACTTATGACCCATTGAGCCAATGCTTCAGAGATATTTTCTTACCGAATTCTATAACCATGGCCTTCAACAATGGGAGAGCTTCTAATGTACTGTAGAAATTTGTAAAAATTCAGGAAGATATTCAGATATTTACCTGCCCTGAAAGTAGCCCATGTTAAACAGTACAGCATAGTCAAACATTAGCAATTGACCAAAGGTAACATTTTATGACATTTTATATCATAAAATGTTTTATAAAATTTGCCAAATTTTAATTCCACAGGAGTTATAGATCCAAGCTTTGGGACACAATGTGTAAGTTAGCTCACTTGGTTGAAAAAGTTGTGCATTATGATGCACCGTTTTGCCCAACTGTTTTGCCCAACATAAGAGTTTTAGTAGCATCAAAGAACACTTAGGGGGAAAAACTCAAGTCATATTGATCATTAATCAGTGACTCAGAGAGATGGTGGAGTATATTTCACAGGACCAGCTTATGAAGAGTTGGACCTATATGTCTGAAATGTTTTAACTTCCTTCTACAAAACAGGGAACTGAACTCACTACTTTAAAAAAACCTCTTCTGAATTAGTTAGTCCCATACTTAAATTGGGCTTATGGGATGGATGTTGCTGGTGCAACTATGAGTGGATTTTTGTCTGCCAGAATTGCAAACCCATTCATAGTAGTGAAAAATAATCAGAAGTTCAATTCAAATTTCTTTCTTATATTTGAGCCCTGAGATATTATTCTGCATATCATTCCAGCTATAAAATTGAATTATATGTTTGTTAGAGTTTTCATCACTTTTCACCTGGGGCATTAGGGAGATATCTGTGAGACAAAACTCACAAGGTGGTTTTACATTCACTAGCATGCTAGAGTGATTGCATGGTTTAAGGTTTAGCAATTTGTGAGAAGCCAACCATTGCCTTAGCATATTGTGTGAACTAGGCCAGGGGTCTCCAACCTTGGCCACTTTAAGACTTGTGGACTTAAATTCGACTCTAGGAGTTGAAGTCTACAAGTCTTAAAGTTGCCAAGGTTGGCGACCCCTGAACTAGGCCATTGTGTTAAGCCATTATACGGTTTATTTGTTGGGACATAGCATGTTTTGTATTTTAGTAGCCCCATTCAGAACCCAAAGTAACAGAGTCATCAAATCACAAACATTTTAATTAAATATGGAGAGGCAGCTAGAATAGGTGTCAAACATAGCACGTATTAAAATGTTGGAGATGTGGTCAGGACGATGCAACTTATTTTCATATTTGGTGGACTTGTAGAAAAGTTAAAGCATTTTGGATTAAAATATGGTGGATCATACAGAATGTTTTTAAGAAAAAAATACCCTTTGAACCACAATTGTTTTTATTAGGTATTACCACTGGACTTACTGCAACGGAGACTAAATTGATGCTGAACTTAATAACCGCAGCCAGACTTTTGATAGCACAAAATTGGAAGAAAGAAGAATTGCCATCTATTGAAGAATGGACTCTTAAAGTAATAAATATAGCAGAGATGGCAAAAATCTCGGCATATTTGAAAGACAATACGCAAGAAAAATATTATTTGGACTGGAAAAAATGGATTGAATATACTCAAAGAAAATATGGGACTAAAAAACTGCAAATAGCATATGAGTAAAGTTATAGAATTTTCCTTAGTAGTGTATAGAGTTAAAAGGTTGGAATTAGTTATAGATAGAGAAATTATGTTAGATTAGTAGGGTAACAGTTGTTGTTTTTTTTATATGTAATTTGCTCCGGGAAGTCAAGGGAGGGGGGAGAGGGAGGGGAAGGGAAGAGGTTGTAAAATTTTGTAAAACTTTTTTAATAAGAATTAGGTTAAGGGCTTTGTTAACAAAATCTGTCTTTAACCAAGCTGAATTCCCAAGTTGGCTTATCTTAGAGATGGCTTTTACTTGATATTTCTCAGCAATGAGATCAGATATTAATCTCCCATCAGTATCGTTTAGAAGCCGTGCATTTTGCCATGGGGTATAAAAACAGGTTCCCCTCCACGGGCTGCTTTGAAATGGAAACGGTGCTCGTTTGTATAATTCGCGCACTAATCTCCGCTTGCAAATGTTAAACCTCATGCTAGCATGGTGACGAGAGCTGGCGACGTGCCACCGGAGTCTAGACATTTAATTTTGAGAATTCCTCTATTAGAATGATAGCGCTTCTCCTTCTGGGTGTGATAATGAAGGAGTGGGTAGAGTTTGCAGTGTACTTGCTAGAGGCCAGCAGATGCCCAATTTTATGCTTCTGGAGCGGCTTTGAGACAAAATCGGGGTGGGCTCTCGGCATTTCCCTTAAATTGTTGCTTGAAAATCCAATCCATCTTCTGCCTACACAGCAGCCGTGTCTAGAATGGGTTGAGAGACAGGCTCGATAAATCTGTCTGGAAATCAAATGACATGGTCCAACCTCGGCAAGAATAATTAAGTTTCTTTCCTTCCAAAGCCAGCCCAGTTTCTCATGAGCGGAGCAGAGTTCCATTTTGTTTGTACCTTTATTGTTCTTTTGGCACTCCGGCTCTGGCCTTGGCTTTGAAATGATTGCATTCAAGTCCTTTCACAAGAAAATATTGTGTTACACAGAGAAG
>JANHFM010003041.1:63352-75277 GCA_032468115.1 Grayia smithii
TTTTTACAAAGTCAGTTTATTGCCCCCAACAATCTGGGTCCTCAGTTTATCTACCCCGAAAGGATGAAAGACTGAATAAACCTTGAGCCTGGTGAGAATCGAACCAGCACTAATACTTGCACTAATATGTGAAAATGTAATACTGTATAACAGGCAACGTAGATTAAAAGAGAGTAATTTATCTTATGATAAACATAACATTAACAACGTCTAGCAGTTGTTTCAAGATAAACCCAAGTTTCTATCCTCTTCAGTTCTTTAAAAAATGTTATTAGTAGCCTGATTATATATAAAATTTAAGTTCATTTTAGATTGTAAACTCGCACTATCGTTTAGTATTTTTGTTCCATATTAGTTTAGCTTTAAACTTTCTAAGTCAGGTATATTCCCAATCAACAATCGGATTGCATTCATAAAGGATTTGACCAGATCTGTGTTCTCGTTTAAATATAAATGTGTTAGAAAACTTGCTAAATATTTGTACAAGTTTTACTTTTAGTGAGCAAAGGGAATCAAAAATAGGTTTTCATAATATCTAGGATTTTATCTGAAACTGGACTATGAACTCAGTAGGTCACTCTGCTTTATAATGAACTGCTTTTAAAACCAATTGCAAATACAATTTGTTACATGTTATCAAAAGCTACACAGCCATAAACCCTCTTTGGATGTTCATTCCTACATGGACTCCAATAATACGTCAATTTATTTTTCGCCCTTGGTTTAATTTAAATTACTTTCATGATTACTTTCAGACAGTTTGATAGTAAGATAGCCAATGATTTCTTGTAGCATGTGCACATCATCAGTAATACATTATATAAGCCAGATGTGCTTGTTCCCTTTGAATCTGATCTTTTCATTTTAATGAACATCATATCACAACTTGGCCGTAATATATATAGTTTGTAGCTTACATAATCTATAGCCTGCATCCATGAGACTTTATCCGGCTATCTATATAAATTTGTGTCCTGCTTGTCCTGAATGCTCAATATGGACAATGCATTTCAAATCAGATAGCAATTATTAAATAAAAAAGAGAATAAAATAAAATATATTGCTTATGAAAATAAATGAAAATAAATAAATTTTATGAAAATAAATCATCAATTCGTTTACATGTCTTCCAGTTCACCATTGTCAACCATCTGGTATTCCAGAATATATTCCTGACAGGGACATACTGTTCATTCTAAGAATACATGTTGGCAAAAATATTCTCTCTAGAGTCTAAAGAAAATGCCAGACTAAATGGCGAAGGATCCATTGCGTGCTGTCATTTCCCTGCTCTAGGAATGGAGACCTCAACATGTCACCTAGAGACCTACCTGTAGTATGTAATCTTTGGTATTAGCAAGCTTCCTTTTCCCTCCAGGCCTTTTAGATGTTTCATACTATTTAAAAATTAAAAGAAGGGAGTATGCAAATATGCCAGTTTCAGGATCATTTGAAGAATGCTTTTATGATATACATCAGGCCCTTAAGAATATTTAAATTGTGGGTGGCCACAGTCCACTCCTTCATAAAAAACAAGGTAGCATACTATCCAGAAAATGAGGACAAGTAAGCAGAGGAGGTGACAGGTAGCATTTTGATAAACTGGTGCCTTGAGACTGATTATTTTCACATGACTGAATTTTTATGAATGAACAAACATACATATACATACACACACACACACCTACTGCCTCTCCAAATCCTGTACACATGTTCTCAAAATTCCAAATAATCAATGTTTATTTTTATATTTATTGGTTAGGAACGGCATAAATTATTCCTACTTTATTTGGGATATTCACACACACACACACACACACACACACACACACACACTTTAAGTCCCACTGTTACCACTTCGAATCTAGATGTTGTGGTCCGATCTCATAGTATATTGATGTTATTAACTCTGAAGTCTCTGCCTGGATGTGCATTATCTCAAATACTGAGCTAAAAGAGATTTATTATATTCTGCTCCCTTTTACTCAGTAATAGACAATAGTTAAACAGTGTAATTTCATGGAGAGTAGTGTAGGATTCTTCTCCTTAAACACTTCTGGGTGGGGGACTTTGGGCCAATCCTTCTCTCTCAGCCCTACTGGTAGGAAGCAGGCAATGGCAAACCATATCTAAAATCTTGCCATAAAACTGCAGGCGCTCGTCCAGGCAGTTTCTAGGAGTCAAAAACCAACTCAAAGACACAAAATAAATAAAAATTTAAAAAATAACTTACATTTTTAAGGTTTTTTTTTAAATTAAAAATCAAATTCTAATACAGCACAGAACAAGAAAAAACCCATTCATCTTAGAGCCTACTAGCCCAAATTTGGAAAGAAGGAGAACTTATACTAGATTAAAATTTAGTAATAAATTACTTAAATGTGATTATTGTTTTCCAAAAAATAGTCCATTATATAAATTACATTGCATATATTTTCATCCAGATAATGTTTCAACAAGAAAATTTCCTGTATGAATTATTTATTATTACAGAAATTAGTCTTGTTTGAATTAGTATATCTAAATCCTAAAGCCTCTCAAAGCACTGCAGGCCCAAGTTAATAGCCATCATAAAAAATACGCCCCAGTTATTTATCTTCTACCTTCCTTTGTCCATATATCTGCTTCTTTCTGGGTAGATATTATAACATCAAAGGTTTTTGTACGTTGAAATAGCAAATCTGTGAGAAGAAAAGATTAAAGAATGTCACTAATGAAGGAATGCTTGCTATGGAATGGTCATGGTTGCAACTGTGGGAAAAGATTAATCTTAATGCCCTGCCCATACTTCCTTTGTAGGGGTGAGGAATCAGACTCTAAAGAAATTAAGATTTGTATTACAGTCTTATAACCCAGATAGCTATTGTTAAAATTGTTGTCATGTTATCCACTAAAATATGTTCTTTATTCTTTTTCTGCAGGGCTGAGAAGGAGTGAGAGCCTATCAGAGAAGCAGGTGAAGGAAGCTAAATCTAAATGTAAAAGTATTGCTCTCTTACTGACAGCAGCTCCAAATCCCAATTCCAAAGGAGTGTTGATGTTTAAGAAGCGTCGCCAAAGGGCCAGAAAATATACCTTAGTTAGCTACGGCACTGGAGAACTAGAACGTTACGAAGACGAAGGTGAAGAAGACGAAAGTGAAGAAGGTGAGAAAGAGAACACTTTTGAAGTAACTTTATTTGGCACAAGTGAGTCAGAAATTGATGAAGATTTCTTCTCTGACTTGGATAAAGAAGAACGGATTGTGACATTTGATTGGGATACTGGACTACTTGAGATTGAAAAAAAAACCAAAGGTGGGGACGAGATGTCACAGCTGCTTCCAGAGACCAAGGGCAAAGGGGCACTCATGTTTGCCAAAAGACGTCAAAGGGTAGACCAGGTCACTGCTGAACAAGAAGCAATGAAGATGCAGGGTATGCATAGAATTGAGGCACACCGAGAGGCCACTTCAACAGAGGCCATCCAAAATATGAGTTCTTCCTTTTATCAAGCAAAACAAGAAGAATCTGCCAGAATGCAGAAAAGCCACATAAGCAAAAGCTACATAGAAATGAACCATAGTCCTAGGGCAATAGTTCAGCAAAATGGCATCAGGGTTGTCCCAGAGATAAATATGATACATCCACCTCCAGAAGCTGTTAGCTCACCTACTTCAAACAGAACAGCCAAGCCTTTCCCTGGTGTTCAGAACAGAGCAGCAGTTCCATTTTCACCCCCAAGAAGCATGGTTGCTCTCCCCTCCGAGCTACCTGCCCCACCTCCTTATACTTCAGTTAGCCCACCACCTGAAGCATTATATAGAACTGTTTTGACTCCAGTGGCCACAAGCATGAGTCAGTCAACATTGTGGTCTCCAACAGAATCAACAGAGCAGATTGCATCCAGGGATGAACGGATTGCTGTACCTGCAATAAGAACTGGAATATTACAGGAAGCCAAGAGAAGAAGCACTGCAAAGCCTATGTTTACATTTAAAGAAGCCCCCAAAATGAGTCCAAATCCTGCTCTTTTATCCCTCGTACAGAATACAGAAGGCAAAAAAACTGCCACTGGTGGTTTTGAATCAGGTCCTGAAGAAGACTACCTCAGTTTGGGAGCAGAGGCCTGCAATTTCATGCATATCCAGGCTGCCAAACAAAAGATCCCACCCCCAGTTGCTCCCAAACCCTCAGTAAAGGTTTCTCCGACTGCCACAACACCTATTTCACCAGTATGGTCACATCCAGTTGTGGCTGTTACTCAAGCTCCCATCTTTCCAGTTCCAAAATCTCCAGAAGTAGCAAGCCCTGCAGCCATCAAAGTAGCACAACCAGCTTATCCCCCTCCACAGCTTCCACAACCTCCACAGCCTCCTAGTACTCTTAACCTGGAGTCTTCCTTTAAGGGTGCTCAAGTTTCATCACCCCATCAAAATTATACCCCCAAAACAACACCCATCACTCCATTAGGAAATGCTGTTCTTGCTGGTGGAATGGGGCCAGCTTTTGAGATGCCTCCAGCACTGAGTGGTAAGGGGGCTCAGCTTTTTGCTAAAAGGCAATCACGGATGGAAAAATATGTAGTGGACTCAGAAACCGTGCAGGCCAATCGGCCCCGGCCTTCATCCCCAACTCCATCATTACCAGCATGTTGGAAATACTCATCAAATGTTCGAGCACCACCCCCTGTGGCTTATAATCCCATCCAGTCTCCATTTTATCCTCTTGCTGCTACCAAATCTCAGTCACAGCATCCTGGAGCTACCAAAACTACTAAGAAAAAATCTAAGAAACAATTAAGCTCCTTGGAAGTGATGAAGCATCAGCCATACCAGCTTAATGCATCTTTATTTACTTTTCAACCTCCATCTGATACTAAAGAAAATCTCCTTCCCAAACATCCTTCAAAGATTGATTCAGTGTCTGCCTTGAAACAAGCTGTACCATCAAGAGTACTCAATGCTGGTTCTCCCTCTAATGTTCAAGCTTCTTCAGTATATTCTGTACCAGCCTACAGCTCACAACCATTTTTCCCATCGAATGCTTCTAGTCCTGTAATTGAGTCCTATGCATCAACGGGCTGCCCTATATTTTTGAAGCAAGAACCAGCAGCATCTCCTGTATTTTCTGTTCCCAAGCCAAAATTCTCAGCCAAGAAAGTTGGTGTCACAGCACAGGTGTGGAAACCAACAGTCATTGAAGAGTAAAACATAGATACAACTTACTGTTCACTTGCCATGAATTCTTTGTAATCATAACCTGACATCCAAAATAATCCTTAGCTTACTTAATAATTTTCAAATATATCACATAAAATCGGGGTCCAAAAAAGGCTTAAGCCTGAAAATTTATGCACATTTACCATGATGTAATAAATTCAGTGATAATTACTTCAGGTAACTGTGCATACATTAATTATTTTACATGAATTAAAATGAATATTAATTTGCAAAAATTGTATGCATTTATGTATACAATAATTTTACTATTATCCAAGCAGGCACATAGGATATTCTATAACAGTCATGTACTAGTATTAAGTGAGTAGTATGTTAGGCTGTAGTGCTTTGATACACACATACTCAGGGGATTCTGTTCCTGCATTTTATCAGTTAGAACATAGTTTTCACCAAATTTTACTGTTAGGGAAGGAAAATATGCTAATCTAACAGCCTGAGTATAGCCACACAATTATTTTTCAAAAATGGCAATATTATCACTCACGAATACAGCTTGTATAAAACACAGATTTGACCCAATTCTGCAACTGAATCCTTATAAAAATTCTGATAAGCCTCCTTATTATAATGGGGTGAGTTCTCCTGTTAACTTTTTGTACTGCATTTATGAGAGTGGGAATGTATTTCTTTCTTTTTATGTTCCCACAATCAAAAGTTGAATGTGCAAAATTGTAAAATCAAAGCAGCAATTCCTTGATTCTCAGCTAAGATTACAAACAGGCCAGCAGAAGTACATGATTTTGAGAATATTTTTATGAAAACATTAAGCCTGAGTGATGTAGACACTCAGATAATAAGGCTGTGTTTCATATAATTCCTATCCCCATAAGAGGATAATTCATGTATGTTAAGTACAGAAAGGTTGCTTTTTTTCAGTTGTGATACTTTCACAGAATGGGGCCTTCAGGGTATCTTAAATATGACACACTGTCATGAATTACATCTGATCTCCCACTTTTTGCAACTATAAGTATCTTTTAAAGAAAAGTATAGCAAGTTTTGGAAAAAGAAAGACATTAAGGAAGGAAGCTTAGGCAGTTTCCCTTTTTAAATATTGTTGATCTCTTCAACATTAGCATAGTTCTTTGACTGTCATATTACATATTATTAGGGGGAAAAAACAATTAGAACTCTTGAAGAGCCAAGAAGATAAGATGGCTTCTACAGCTTTGGAAAAGGTGCAATATGTCATTGTGAAAGCAGAGAGACTAAAATCTGAAAGGACATATCAGTTTTGCAACCAGAATAGTGATGTGCCTAAAACCTGATTGAAATATGATATGGCTTGACTCCTGACCTCATTGCTGATCTCTGGGGCACATTCTTGTTTTCACTTGGTACTTTTTAATCTTGCTTCTTTCACTTGTATTTCTTTTCACTATATTCTTGTTGTCACTCTGCTTTTAATTAATATATAGTGGACCAGGAGGATCAAGACACTTCTTGATGCCATCTTCTGTTAAGATTATACCTGCTTATTTCAGTATGTGGATACAAATGGACAATATTTTTATGTCCATAATGTTTCAATCGTTGGTGGATATTTACAGATCAATGTGCTCAGATGAGTTTAACCTATTTTCACAAGAAGTAACTAATTGATGGACTTTTCCCCTTCTTTCCCTGAATCTGTTTGCTAATAATTACTTAAACTAGTACAACAAACCAATAGCATAGTCCTATGTCTTTTACAAGATAATTCCTACTATTGTCTGAGGAATTTACCCTCAGAATATTGTCCATAGGATTGTACCTAAATAGTATGAATTAATTTAAAATGACAAAAATTCTATTCTTAGTTTAAAATAAGCCGCAAAGATGGTGAAACAGTTGAATAATAACATTTTATGTAAAGGCACTTACTACTGATGGGCAAAACGTACTGAGGTCTGCTTTGGGAACTGCACAGTACCCATCAAGATTAGTGTTGTCTATTTTGATTCTGAAGCTCAGGATGAGATCTTTGTCAACACTGCTACTTTGTCCTGTTAATTGAAGATGCCAAGGAGCTCTGCTGTCAATCATCTACTGAAAATTCTTGACTCCCTGGATTTCTTTGAAAATGAAATGAACTTATGCTCTGCCTGTTACTCTGTTCACAGTATCACTTGGCTAGGGCAACCCAAGAAAGAGACATATTATAGTAATTTGTCCAACCACTAAAAAATAATATGAAATTAATTTCAGAAACTTCTGATTCAATATTACTAAAATATAAATGGTTGTGAATCATATACATGCACCTACTCACCTTTATCAATAATCATAATTAAAATGTCTTTATAGACAATGTATGCCTGATACACAGAAATATAAACCAAAGTACAATTTCCTGGTTTCCATTTCTACCACTGTGGCATGACATCATGGTTAAAAAGAAAAATATAAGGGAAGCCATAGAATATGTTATATGAACAGATTGCTGGAGACTGTGAAATTATGGACACAAGACAAGTGAGAACAACATTTCCTCTTATAGTATAGATGGGGGGATTCTTTGTGAGGTTGAAGATTTGGGCACGTTGAAGATCAAATTTAAAAAGGAAAAAGTTGTGAAATGTGCCTTATAGTGTTATGTGCTTTGAAGAGATTTAAGATTTTATGTATGTAGATCAAGCATTCCTTGACAATATAATTATCTATATTGCATAAACAAACTGCTGGACTAGCACCTTGGTCTTAAATATATTGATCAAGTTTTTATCTTAATTACCACAGGACCTATGTCTAGTGTTCCAAGTGCTAGTTGACTTTAGATAAATTATTTTATCTGAATTAGCCAATATTGGAAGTCAAGGGTGATTTTTTTTAATGAATCAACATATTCTGCACAGAAATATACAAGGATTCTTTTCAACACAAACTAAGATTATAAAGTACCAATATTTTAATCCTCTTGAGATCTTTCTGTTCATTTTCCAATTGCAACGCTGTATTTTTCTCTAACATTAAAATTGTTCCTTTCTTCTTTGTTTTTATTTTTCTTTCATTTCCCAAATATTCATCTGCAATTTTAAAATATTAGTTTTCCTTTCTTCCTTATTTGCTTCCTTCTCTAAAATAACTCAAAATACTGCATTAAAGTAGATCAATAACTCCACTGAATTCATATTCTTGAATCTGAATAAACTGCCCCTTAACTATATTACTACTAGCAAACTGGTTCTTGGAGTAACATTATAGTCTTGTGTCTTTCTACCAAATGCTGGACCAAGGAATTAATTAGAATAATTTCCCAGTTCTGCTGACCCATAATGTCATTCTGTTTCGGTGGCTTATCCTCCCAAGACTGGTTATTCTGCTTCTATCTTTTATTATTCTATAATTTCATATTTCTGTTGTTCTTCTCAAGCTCTTCCCTAGAGAATTCCTCAGCTTTGGGTATGGTGAATGGCTCTTATCATATCTGTCAAAATTGGATTAGGAATTGAAACTAATAGGGTGAAATTCTGTGAATATGCACATGGAAATTTTAATGCAGACACATGGGTCTGATCTTATTTATTTATTTAAAAAAGGTGTAATGTGTTAGCATGAATGACTTTTTATTGAAATCTATGCTTTCTGAAGTAGATTAATGAACGCTTTGAGGCCTGAAAGTGTGACTGAACCAAAAAAGTGAAAACAGCAGTCATGAGCTTATAACCAAAGCTCCACTCCTTTCTTGTGTGTGATATGAAGAAATATACAAAAGGATTATGACCACTGTCTTGATTTTTTTTAATCCTGGCTCCCATCTCCCACTGCCCATTGACTGATCAAGTTATTGAGAATTACAATTCTGACATGACTTCATTCATAGCATTCATAACATAGCATGGTTTGTCCACAAAAGAAGTCTGCAAAATAAATTTTGTTTTAACTTGTTGAACATAATTATTCGAATCAAAGATTGCTTCTATATAAAGATGTCTTTCATAGTAATCTCTCTCCAGATTTTTCCTAAAAAAAATAATATTACACTTACAATTATTAAATGCTCTTTTCAAAATAACCACCCACAATATTTATTTAAGAAGACATTGTGGATTTGTATAACGTGTCACTTCAATGTTTACTTTTAAAGAGCATTTTCTGGAAACTCTGTTATAGCCTCCTATATATTGCTATGGCCCTGGGGAGGCATATTCTCTTCCTGAGTTAGAGAGAGCTTTAGAATGCTTTTCATATTTTACTTCACAGGGAATGGTTCCCAAAGGGGATTGGTAATAGAATACAGTGCTTCTCGCCTCTTGGTCAAATATGGCCTAGGGATAGGAATGACTGAAAGCCATGGCCAGCTGCTGAGTAGTGTGAGTGACTTCAATGAATGGTATCTGTTCCTACTGTTTAAATAAACCAATTACTATCACTCCTAACTACAACTCCAATAAGCACTAACTGGCATTAAATTCTTATTGAAAGGCACAGAAGTTTCAAGGAAAAATAAAAATCATGACTTAAGGTTTTGTAGAATATTTTCAAACCAGTCTGAATTGTCAAGGAATTGCCATGCTTTGTTTTATTTTTGAAGTAGCCACGTTTTCACATTTTGGGGCAATTTTGTAATAATTTCACTAGAAAAGAAACAGATTGAGAAACCAGCAAATAAAATAAGGAACACAAAACTTTCGAGAGTTATGAAAATTATTAAACTTTGTGGAATTTTGCCACTGGTGCTGTCAAAAGTATTCTCTCATAATTTTCATGCTCCAAATCATGATTAAGTTTCATATGTTAAATGCAGAAAAATATATATTTATCCTACTCTTTCAAAAGCTGGTATGACATAAGGACAACCTGTGAAATTGGAGTTGGATATTATTCTGAATGATAAGAATGAATGTTATGAAAGGATATTTATAGTCACAAAGCAGTGTGTGTTTTCGTACTAGAGTTCCTTCAGGTGCCTCTCTTTCCTATTTCCCAATTTTATTACACAAAAAGACCCAATTGGCAGAATGGCCTCTGGAAAGTGATTGTGGAGGAAATTAATAATTAACATAGAAGCATGCATACATACCAGATAGCCACCTTCATCAAATTCTTGCAGACCCAACATTTATGTTGCAGTCTTTGACAAATATGAACTTGTGAAATAAATGCTTTGTATAGATTCTCACTAAGGAAGGAGGAAAACGTTAGAGCAAGCACTGAACTCAAGAAGCTTCTTGTACAAGAAGTGAAACATTTTCAAGGAAAAAAACAAGAACGTCTAGTTTCCTTTTGAAAAAACAAAAGGTTTTGTTTTTTGGGTTTAGAGTAAGATTTTTTTCTTGACAACACAAAAAGTAAGAAAATGCTACTGAATTCTGAACTCAGAACGTGCCTTTATATGTTAGAAACATATCATCATCTTTTTTCAAACTACTCTACCGTTCTTTAGCATATAGCATAGGAAGGGGAGCAATGGCTAACCACTGAGCTTGTCAACTGGAAAGTTGACAGCCCAGGTTCAAGACCTGAGTGCCATGCAATGGGGTGAGCTCCCATTACATGCCCTAGTTTCTGCCCACCTAACAATTTGAAAGCATGCAAATGAGAGTACATAAAATGGTATCACTTTGATGGGTAATAGCATTCCATGTACCTTGGTGTATAGTCATGCTGACCACATGACCTTGGAAAAGTCTTTGGACAATTCTGGGTTTCTTGGCTAAAAAACAGGTGAGCACTGCCCCCTAGAGTCAGAAATGACTGGATAGGGGAAATATTTACATTTACCATCTATAGCAGTAGTCCCCAAGCTTTCTGACTCCATGGACAGGTGGCAGCAGTAGGGAGGATGGTATTGTACTTGCAACCTAGATCCTACTTGTGTGCAAATGAAGCTTCACATGCTCACCTGCTAGTTATGCGGCCCAGTTCCCAACCAGTCCACAGACCAAGTGTTGGGGACCCCTGTTCTATAACGTATTTATTTGGACAATACAATTAGAATATATTCATGGTGCACTTTTCCAAAATAATAATCTCATTATAAAAGGATAATGGTAATTAATACAGAAATTAGAGCAATAGAATTCAGTGGGTATTTTTTTGATGCCCTCATAGTCTTTCATACTTTTCCAATTCCTTTAGGATTACCTAAACTACAGAAATCCTAATATACTTTTCTTTTGTGAAGATATAAACAGTCATGAGATATCTATACCCATAATTCGGAACAATGTCACCAAATTCCCTAATACTTATAAGCAAATTCAAGGCTACTATTACCACAAGTAGTAGTGGTAATAAGAAAAAGATTGCTGTATCCAAAATAGTTGGCTAGAAGCAGGCATAGATATTTAAGACTTCAGTTCTCATTAATCCCAACCAAGGGAAATAATTTATGGTAATGTTAACTAAAACATCGGAAGATCACCATATATATTTTTCACCAGAAATGAAAGAAGCAAAAGAGAAAAGCATTCTAATTAAAATTACAAAGGTAAATGTGTGAATAGACTTTTTTGTTCAAGGACATTCTTTGAAAGGAGATATAGATGTGATTTATAAAGTAGAATGAAGCAAAAGAAGATTGAAGTGACATATGTATTTTATTTGCATTTTTACTGTCATACAGTAACAATTCTATCCAGTGAGCGCCTAATTTATCTCCAGCTACATAATCACAAGTTCATTTCTATCAGGTGAATATCTAATTTTGGGGGACTTTACTGGCCTACAGTAACATTTTGGTCCAGTGTCCGCCTAATGTATCTCCAGCCATATAATCACAA
>JANHFM010003041.1:124082-134819 GCA_032468115.1 Grayia smithii
TAGAAGTTTTAAGTGTATATATACTGTGTGCTTTTATTTGTCCTGGTCTAAGACTGTAATAAATTGTTGTTGTATTGTTAGAATTAACTAGGTAAGAATAACAATCTTACAAAATGTACTCCCTTTCTATTTTTTCTATATCTATGTAAATTTCCTATTTTGGAGATTACAATTTGGGGGACAAAGTCAAATGATGTCATATCAAAGAGTCTACAGAGTCTAAACTGTGAGATCAGTCTCTGAATGAGTCAGACCCTTACATCTATATGATGTCATTGCAAGAACATCAAGGAAATATAATTCTGAATTTAATACTGCAGTTGCATGCTCATTGCTATCAAAGAAATATAAAGGTTGACTATATTCCATGCTCCCCATTCAGATTTGGAAATAATCTAAACCAACAAAGCTTTTGTGTTACCTAACTCTTTGTTTGCAACTGTAACAGAACAAGCTCAGATAAAAAGACTGAATACAGCTGCAACATCCGTTTAGTTATCAGGCACAACCACATTGGAATATTTTCACATCTAGCTGTGACAATTCAAAAGGAGCTGGAATGGATTCAGAAGGCAGCTAAAAGTATTTAAAGGGCATAAAAGAAAAGTGCTCCTTGTTATTATTTCATTGCTTTAGTTTTTTTTATGTATGAGTCATTTGCTGTCACAGTAAGTCTTACAGCACATTAATTAGAATAAAATTCAGTATTTTTTTAAAATGTATATGCAGCCATAGTTGATAAAAAACAATATCTGTCCTGTCCATTTTAGACTTAAGCCTAATAAGTGGGATCAAACTGAAGTAAACTAATAATAAACTAATAAGCACATCAAACTGAACCAAATTTAAGTAATTCAAGTCTGCAAACATGTTCCTGTATCATAACCTGATGGTGGCCATGAAATCAGCAGCTACTCTAACAGTACTCTGGATATTAAAATCAGAGTGGGATACCCACATACCAAACCCAACTCAATTTCCATTACTTCTAATAGTGAGGCAGTTCAGCAATGTGGTGAGTCCTAGTCCAAACGATCCCTAACCTGTTCCAAATGATTCACACAAGATACCAGTCCTGAAGACTGGGAAAAAGCTTGGAATTCGTATGTGTCCTATTCTCCCAATTCACTTCCTTTTCCAAACTGTCTTTAAAATTGTGCTTCCACCCTACATCCATTTCTTCCTTCCTTTGACTGACTGAATTCTTTGATTTTTGGGAACTAGATTCTTGAGCTAAGAAAAAAATAGAGAACCCCCTCCGCAAAAAAATTCAGGATTTGGGAGAAAATTGGGAGGGGGGAACAAAACTAGCAATTTCTAGAGAAGGGTGTAATAGCTTGCTTGCAGCTAGTAGAACATCATATTATGCACAATATATTATGTTATATATCAACCTTACTGTTAATTCTTGCTGGTCACTTGAAAAGAACATAGCTTTATTTCTTATAGAAAGGCAAGATGATGATCTACCAAACTCTTCTAATTGTTAATTAAATATTTAATGAGAGAAAATTTGTACATCTCTAATCTGATGATCACTTGGAGGAAGAGGAGGAGGAAGAAGAGGAGGCTTCATTGGGATTCTCCTGATGATCAGGAGGGGAAGGAAACAATTATGAGACATACTGTATAACTTCATTTCCAAAAGGGATATAATATTTGGAAATATTATTACCTTCTATGATTCTGCAAACAATAGATTTTCATTGAATATATTATCAAATTAAGACTATTTATTCAGGAAATCTAACTGAATTACATGCCAGGTTTGTGATTTATCCAGGCAGCCTCTGAGAATTGACAGAATTGAATAGAAGGGGGGGGGAGCCGAGTCAATAGCATTCACAATGTAACTTGTAAATGGAAATCTTAACTACTTGAAAAGTAAACCACTTTCTTAATGGAAAAAAAATCATTTTAACAACATTCTCATCCCTTGAAAACTAGTGATAAATGTCCCTAGAAAGCAAAGGAATATATTCTTTGAGTCCTCTGAGCTCTCTTTGACCAGTTTGGACTGCAATTGTGAACTAGCAGTTGCATGGTTTGTTACCCTGCATGGTTGTCAAACTCGCTGCGTCACGTTGCTGTCATGTGACTTTTTTCCCCTCCGTGGAGCTGGGATGGGAGTGGCCTGCATGTGACGCAGCCCTTGAGCTACCAGTTTCACACCCCTGTATGAGGTAGGAAACTGTAAAATAAGCTTAATTTATTTGGGTAAAGGAAAAAAAGGAAAAGAAAAACAACCCCAATATGGATACAATGTCTTCTCACCGACTTTGCATCTTCAGTTTGACTACAGCACTCCCCCACTCCAAATTATAACTACAGATAGTCCTTGACTTATAAATTCATTTAGTGATTGTTCAAAGTGACCATTTAGTGACTGAAAAAAGTGACTTATGACCATTTTTCACATTATGATTGTTGTAGCATCCCCATGGTCACGTGTTTTACATTTGGATGCTTGACAGCTGGTTCATATTTATGACAGTTGCAGTGTCCTGGAATCATGTCAATGTCCTTGGGTCATCTTTTATTTATTTATTTATTTTAATTCGATTTCTATGCCGCCCTTCTCCCGAGGGACTCAGGGCGGCTCACAATCATATTAATCATAAAAGATATAAAAGACATATATAAGACAGACAAACAACAGAGAACAACATATAATATAAAAGAGGGGTAATCAATAAAAACATTAAAAGTTTGACAGTCTAAAAACAATTTAAAACGGTCAGCCGTAACTCGCTTGATGAAACAACGTCTTCAGGTTGCGGCGGAAGAAGCAGAGGTCAGGGGCTGTCCGAAGTTCCATGGACTTTGTGACTTTCTGACAAGCAAAGTCAATGGGGAAGCCAGATTCCCTTAACAATCCTGTTACTAATTTAACAACTACAGTGATTCATTTATTTATTTCCACTTATATTCCGCCCTTCTCCGGAGACCTTGGGCGGCTTACAACCTCAAGCACAACTCAATGTGCTTAGCACATTTAATAAATGTGGCAAGAAAAGTCATAAAATGGGATAAAACTCACTTAACAAATTTCTCACTTAACAACATAAATTCTGGGCTCATTTGTGGTTTTAATTTGAGGGCTACCTGTATATGTTCCTTGCCCTAGAAATGTCCTTAGTTTCCATAAAGAATAAATTGAGTCAGCTAGGAAGAATACCACAACACGCTTCTGTGATTAATACATTTCAAAACTGCTAGCCTATTTATTTAGGTAGTGGTGATGATGATGAAATTAACTGCAAAACTATTTCCTCTGCCCTATTTTTCTCCAACGTTAAGCCATTTTTTTCTTTTAGTTAATGTAATATCTTAAATAGAAACCTAAGTCAGAAGTGAAGCACTGCAGGATGCCTAGATGTAACAGTAAACTGGATTGACTGGTTATGCCTCCTATCTTGTTAAAGAAGCCAAATTCCCTTCCTGAAATGGATTGTTTTCAAAGCAGTAAAGGAATCCAGTCCAGCTGGAAGTAGTTCTGTATTACTAATCTACATATAGCAAGCCTAATCCTGTAACATATGAAGCATCTCCTGCTGACTGCCAGTACCACATTGGAACAATTATTAAACAACTAACTAACAGTATAATAATCATCTAGCAGCCTGAAAATATTATCCAAGACCCCAGCTCTTCAGCCCCCATTTAAACAAGGTAAACAGCCTTTTGGTGCTGTAATTCTGAGATAGATTCCCATAAAATAGCTACAATATTAACCAAACACTTTCTTTAAAAGGTAGCTTGTCCTTTATATTGAACTGTCTGACAACTCTATTAACATGTCCAGATAAGTCTTCGTCAACAACCATAAGAAATTGCCACTGTTTCTTCTGAGTATAGCTATTCAAGGACTAAGTAGGACTGATGCTGTTTAATTTCCAAATCCAAATGAGGTTTGCCTCTTTTTTTCCCTAAACTGTATATCTTTTTCTGCTGCTGTTTTTAAACTCCCATTGCCCCAGAATGCTCCCTACCAGCTAATCTCAGCCTGTTTGTTTTTCTGGGGAGGTGATATTTCTAAACAAAGGTCTGGACTGCAGCCATGGCCATTTATACATCCTAAGACTCCTATGGCGCCTCTGTGGGATCCAGAGACATTCTTGGAAGTAAAGATAATAGTAGAGGCTATCATGTTGCTTTGAAGCATGCCAATTTCATCAGTATTTAATTTTAAACAATTACAATATGGTGGCTTTAACTAAATTTTTAGTTTAAATACTTTCTATTAAGATGATCAGTGGGTACATACCGTAGATGCCCAAAGTATTAAATCAGTTTTCTCTTTGCAATTCAATGGCAACAAACTAGATATATAGAATAGAATAGAATAGAATTCTTTATTGGCCAAGTGTGATTGGACACACAAGGAATTTCTCTTGTGTGACAAGGAATATTAATTCCTTTCAAACATTTCCTATATATGTAATATATAAACAAACCAGCTTTCTTGTATACAATTTCTTAATGAGAAGAAGAAACCAAAAAATAGTAAGCCTTTATTCAGAAGGTTATTTAATATCAGTTTCTGTCTTCTTTACTGATTGAAACCTAATTGTTATTCCTCAAATAGCTCTTCCTTCCAGCAGAGCCAAATTTCCCAGTCTGGCTATATGTGCAATTCCTGTTAAACCATGCTTTGTATAAAGGTGTGCACTGTTTTCATACTGACAACCCCATTTATCTTAAAGTGGTTTGGGAGGGGGGCAATCCAAGAAGCGATCAGGGTAAAAACTAAGTTTATTTGCATTTAAATATTAATTAAAATTAATATATTGCAGTTTGCAAATAAAAAAATGTCACTTCTGATTTTAATTAACCACAATCTCAGCTCTGGAAATTATGCAAACTTCAAAATCCATGATTTCACATGGATTTCTCTGATACTGTTACTACCACTGAACATGCAAACCTGGCAGATGTTATCTTTACTTAAAATTAAAAGGCTTGCCAAGTGCACAGAAGAAATAGAAGGGCAAACATCAACTCAAGGTGTACTGAGGCTTGTTTCTTTTTATTCAAGCTTGTGCTAAACCATTTAGCATGATTTACAAAGTTTTAGATAGGTCAATAGGCTTTTCAAATCAAATATGTACGTAGGTGGGGAAAGTAGGTGGGAATATGTAAACCTGCAATTAAAGTACATGTTGCCTCTGAGTTATCAATATCCTTAATATTTGTAATTGGGTCCTGCTTACTTTAGACAACATTTCTAGTTTGGATGGATTCAGATATTCTGGGGCTGATCTGGTAGTTTTTCAAAAACGCTTGTGGAAAACAACCAGATCACTCCCAGAATAATTGGATCAGCATGGTCTGGAAAAACAAAATATTCTAGAATATTCCCTCTTTAGAATGGATCCTTTTGCACCTATGTATTGATTACCTGAATACATTCGTCTTCTAAACAGAAAGTATCACTCTACCACTATCATAAATCACAAAGCTAGTGGGGGAAAAAAACAAGGCCTAGGCTTATTTTATGTTCATAAAATACCTGTACTTCCCTGAACACAGCTAAGGAGATTTTATTGTCTGTGAGATTTGATTGTACAAAGTGAGTCAGACCTCAAATTATATGTTTAGGTTTCAAGAAATATAGAGCATTACAACTCCTTGACATCATCTGTATGATTACTTCAAGGAATTTACTTTTGCCATATTGAACTCTGTACTACTCTTTTTTTGGTTGTATAAATATAATTTACTGACTTTCAAAAATATGCCAAATTCATTTTATCAGAGATTAGAGACCTTGTTCATACCTGAATTATTTGGAGCCAGACAACTTATAGACTAGTCCTGAACCTATGATCATTTTGTTCAGACTCAGAGAATGATGGTTACAACTGGTCCTTGAAGTTCTGGTTATACTAACACCCCATGGTCATGTGATCACAATATGGACACTTTGCAACTGGTTCACACTTTCGTTGCAGCACCCTGTGATCACATTCGCTATTTGTTTTTTTAATTATAATTTTATTAAATATTATAATTACAACAATAAAATTAATACAATAAAAAAGAAGAATGAGTAAAAGGTACAAAAAAGAAAAAATAGAAATAGAAAAAAGTAAGAATATAGTAAAGAAAAAAAAATAACTTCCCACCTTCATCACAAATATAAACAATTTTAGTAACATATCATCTCCTCTTAAAATATAACAAAATGATTTCTTCCCTTATCCTTTTATATAAATAAATCTAAAACATATCATCAGAGCAAAAAGATTCTAGAATATTCTCTCCTATACACATGGCATCCCATATAGTGCTTGATGAATTTCATTTAAATGCTTTATTTAAGACACCCACAATTATGCATTTTTCTATAACTATAGTTACTCTTTTCACTTCAGTTCAATTAACTGTTCAACTAAAATAGTGGAAATGAAAAAACAAACTACAATCTAACATTTTATTTTTTGACATTATTTATGGCAGGATTTCAGTATCATGTTTTTATGAAAGATCAGTTTCTTTACCAAACCTATTATTTATTACTTTTATTTATATGCCCCCTTTCTCTCAGGGCGGCTCAGAAAAGAGGTTAATACAATAAAAAGTTTAAAAATAGTTTAAAATAAATAGTTAAGACAATTTAAAATGGACCAAATTAAAAACCCGATTACGTCAGCCGATCTGTTGGAATAGCCACGTCTTCAGGTCATGACGGAAGAAGCGAAGGTCAGGGGTAGTCCGGAGGTCGGTGGGTAACCCATTCCAGAGGGTTGGCCTCCATGAGCTAGTAGACAAACATTATTTTTCTGTTGTATTTTTTAGTATAGTATAGCCTTTATTGTCATTGTACATCATATATACAACAAAATTGGTTACCGTAATACTGTTTAGCATTTAATACTGTGTTTAGTATTTAATATTTTTAATACTGTTTAGGGAACATTCTTCTTTAGAGCTATATCTCAGGAGTAACATGGTTGATTGAAAATAAGTTTCTCGTGTTAGCTGCTTTATTGTTCAGCCATTGGTAAGGATAATTTAAGAAAAGTACTATTCCAAGTCTCCACATTGATAGAGATTGAATATATTGGCTCTTGCTTTCATGGATCCTTAGCTGAATCTTTGTAACTTTAAAATACACTTGGTTGTGTTTTTTGAATAGAACCATCTTTTTAATCTTTTCCATTCTGTTGTTGTTAACAGGACTGCTTATACAGTTCTTCTCAGAAATGAGAGTGTTCATTGCCTCTGAGCTTGAGGGATTTTTATTCATTTGGCATCAGTTTTTCCATCCCCCCACCCTGAGTATAAATCAGTTTGGGTTGGTCAAATAGGATGAAAAAACAATGTTGTCAGCATCAATCAATCAGCAACCCAAGTCACTTTCTATCATGGTTGCAAAAGTGCTTCATGGTTTTCTGATCTCCTGTCTCTACTAATTATCACTGGAAGCTCATGCATGCACCAAAAATGAGGCTACTTTTAAAAGGATACTTTTCTTATATGTTTTAATAGGAGAAATGAGAAAGAAGAAGAAAACATTCTCAATCTGTTAACTGTATATATAATTTTCCCCCAGCATTGATTATCATTGGATAGAGCAAAGCATCACAGAGGATGAGCAGAACCAAACCTAAGGTGATTTGGGTGGTAAAACACAAGCCTGTAGTTTTTAATATGAGAGATAAATCCTACATGGTCTGATGAAAACAATGTATTCTTGACAAAGCAAGAAGCAAACAAAATGTGGATTTCCTACTCCAAGGTTAGGGGCAAACATACCTGCTGCCTGACTAAATCACTAAATTTGTAAACAATTACAAAGCTTTGAACATTAATTTCACTATTAATATGGTTGTCTCTTCCAATACCAAGCACTCTTGGGATTTTTTTTTGCAATGGCTCCTTTAGTTAGTTAACAATAACTTATTAAATATCCCTGGACTATTGTGTGCCTATTTAAATGATTTCAGTCTAGACTGGCTTGAAAGAAGCTGACAGTTATCATACTTTTCAGTGGCCAAATTAACCAGTGACATTTTGTTATTAATCTGCATTAATCTGCAACAACAATTCTAGCCAGCTCTTGCTCACAGTGACAGTATATTTGTTACCAGGTTTCATAAAAAAGCATAAAGTTAGTTTTAATAAGGTTAATAACCTTTAATATGGCTTTACAAAATAATGTATTCCTAGCAGGTATTCTGACTCTATTCCTACTTCTAAATCTTCGATAAATTCTATTTATTCACTTTTAAACAGAAACAAGAAACTAGCATTTTTTTTTTAAAAAAGGATGGTATGCTAGAGTTGTTCCTGTAACCTGAAGATAGTCTTTGAAGACTCAGTAATATCAGGTATTTTACAAATAATAATCTCAGCACCCTACATTTGAAGCTCCGAACATGAATTAAATATGGGGTTGTTATCATATATCATAATTGTTCACTTCTTCTTACAGGTTATGGACCCAGCTATGAACAGCTTGCTATGAGATCCCACTGATTTAATTCACACATACTCTAATTTGCTAGGGCTGGCATAAAAACAGTCATTTAGCAGGGCTATCATAAGCTCATTAGAAGCATACTGGGAAAGCTTAACATTGTCCAACACAATTTCAAGTATCCTTTTACTGACATCTTTTCACTGCTGCAGATTCTGTATAATTGCTGGTATTCTACTGTCATACATACCCAAGGATTTTTTTTATGGCATATGTATGAGTATACTAGAAGAAAAACTGGACAATGTTTTATTTGATATGCCCAATTATCTGCTAAGTTTCATAAAAATGATAAACTAATATAGTAAAAAGATTTCATGCAATGGAAGAGTAATAATTATTATCCTTGAGATACTATTGTTGTTTTCTCCAACATTCTCAGTTTTTCAGTTGCACTGAATAGTTTCAGGTAAAAGATTTTTATTTTAATGGGTCTAATGAAAGTGAATAGAACTAGATTTTCTTTATTATCTTTTGTATCTCATCTTTTTAGAATCCTTTCTCACATTACAAATGATAAAAAATGCTTAAAATAGAACCAGATAAGAAGCTGCAAGCAATTAAAGGGGGTTGATGAAATGAAGCACTGGGTTTCAACAATCATTTCCAGTTGTATTATCAGCAACAACTAGAAGTAAGGCCAAAGTTGCTGGAAGATGAGGCACATATAAACTCAATAAATTATTATGGTTAGTTACATAATGAGCCAGATTGGAGTTGTCATTTTGCACACCTAATTAAGTTCTTCCCAAGGATCTGGGTAGGCAGATGTTGTTGTTTAATACTTTTACAGATATTATCAATGGATATAAGCTGTTATAAACTTTCACAATCTGACTCTGATGATGTTGTTCCAGCTAAGTCTGTACTTCAGAATTGTCAGCCCCAGGATCCAGCAAGTCAGGATTCAAATGTGGATGATCAGTTCCAGAGATCAGTCCTCTCATTTGCAACTGGAACAGTCAGATGAAAAGGCATAACCTCCAAGGCCCAAATTTAAATACCTACAGAGAGGATCTGCACAACACTCCTCAATGAGACTCCTCACTAGGCAAAGGGTGAGGAACAAGTGATACAGCCAGCTGTCAGCAGACAGATGTAAGTAGTTGATTTGCAGTTTTTGTTGGAGAAAACCATTTGGTTTTCCAACTTGTGACTCTTGTTCCTGCTGCTTCTTCATGACCCTTTGACTCTTTCACTGGCTGACTACCTGATTTGACTTTCTGTAACTTTTGGAATGTATTCGGAGTACACTATTGCTTCTTGTACTGTATTGACATTATTCAAGCAAGCACTCCCTGCTAGGCATTTGAATTACATTCCTGTCTGCAGCTATCTGCTTTAACTGTAGTAAATATTTCAGCTTGTGTATGTGTGTGTCAGCAACTTTGAAATAAAACAGCTGCTTTTTCAACTGACTGATGGTGATTTTGTATTATTACTGTCGGTTGCAGTCAGTCAGATTTTGAGAATGAATTGGGCATTTTTAATCCACCTATCAAGTACCTGGGACCTGTTGCTGTTTGATGGTGTTAAAGATATTGTCACAGGGTGTAAACTGTTCTAAATGCTGCCTTTTGCAATTGATTGATTTATTATTATTATGGATGGCTGCACAGTCAACTAGATATTTGGACAAGATTTGCCGTTTTTGCTCCCCTATTGAGTCCTTCCCAATGACCTGGCATAGGCAGAAGGTGTTGTATTATAATATTAACGGTGTTATTACAGAATGTAAGCTGTTCCAAGTAAAACTGCCTTTTGCAATTGACTGGTGGTGATGTTGTAAATGTTGATGGTGTTCAAATGGTGCTCCAGATATTCTGGAATTGCAACAAAGGTATCTATTATTATTGGTACTATTGTTTCTTTCTTTTCTATAGTCATTCTAATTCTATTTGCAGATATTTATATTTTGTGCTTTCTCCATTTGGACTAAAATCAAATTTACTCTATGTAAATTATGTTTCCATGCTGGCCAATCAGATACCTCGCCGGTACAAGACTGTATGTACACTAGCAACTTCTAATGGTAGAGAGTTGAAGATGCAGCACCTTCAGCATTGGTTCTATATCAGGGATGCAATCTAAAAATTTTTGCTACCGGTTCTGTGGGCGTGGCTTAATTGGTGGGCGTGGCTTAGTGGTCAGGTGACCGGGTGGGCAAGGCCAAGTTGACATCACTTCTTTGCCCTTTTTTGACCTACAAAAAAGCTCAAAAACCAACTTTCACACTTTACACACACACAACA
>JANHFM010003042.1:0-16439 GCA_032468115.1 Grayia smithii
CATAAGTACATTATGGCACCAACCCCATCACATATACCTGTATTTGTATGGGATGTATGTGATGGGGTTGGCACGATGATGTCATCACACCGGGTACTTGTATGTGGGTGGATCTGCATGTCGGCAGACCCACCTGGAGATGGATAGAGGAACGGTGTCTCAGTTCCTAAGACCATTGGAAATATGTGTTTTCCTGTGGTCTTAGGCGACCCCTGTGAAAAGGTTGTTCGACCCACAAAGGGGTCCTGACCCACAAAGGGGTCCTGACCCACAGGTTGAGAACCACTGATTTAAGACAATCCTGCCACAGGAAAAGAACACAAGGGGACCAAGTACAGGGCAAGAAGGTGGTCAGTGAACAGGGATCTGTTACTGCTGCAGAGATAGAGAGCGGTGTGCAAGATCCCTCTAGTCTAGTCTTACACACACAGAGACATACCATTCTTTGCAATTAGGTCTCATTCACCCACAGGTTATTTGCTAGTGTATCTGAAAGAAGGCAAGCAAATGACAATTACTGGAGGGAATTGGGGGTGGGAAAAGTGAAAGGTTGGAGAGGATTTTTGAAACGGAAGGAAAGGAAAGGGGACCATTCGCAAACAGGCACCTGGCTGTATATCAACTTAAATGGGAGGCGCGAAATGAAACCGCATCCACCAATCAGAGCCCTGTTCTGCCCATCGCTTGTTTCTTGCATGTCTGGCAGCATTTCATCTGTGCTGGGGCGACGGCGCACATGCCCAGACAAAGGGCTCTGCGTGCCATCTGTGGCATGCAAGCCATAGGTTCACCACCACGAACCTATGGAACCTATATGGAGTGTATAGATAATTGTATAATTATCTATAATAATAATTGTATAATAATTGTTCTACCTGATAAGGTAAATAATTTAAGAGGAAAACTCTAACACATTTCTCCCTCTTAAGTGGACAATTTGTACAACCAAGCTCAGAGACCACCAAGGACCACCACAGTTCAACCTGAATTACAAATATTCTCTTCAATTGATACTTGGTTTACCAAAGAGCCTGAAAAGGGAACAATAAGAAATAAACACCTTGTATTGGTAGTGCCCAATACCAACAGAGTACAAACGGGAAAGTTTCAGAAATTATGACTTGCATTATTTGTGGCATATTTCTATTCTTGCTGGAAAATAATCTAGTCTTCAATAGGTGCACACTTACAGGGTTACTTGAAGAAAAATTACAAGGACTGAAGTTGCAAATGAGAACATTTCAATTAATAAGGAAAGATGAAAATGTATTATATCAAACCAAAGCAGTGCTACAATAGAAACTGACAGAGGAATCATGGAAGGCAGGCAGGCAGGCAGGCAGGCAGGCAGGAAGGAAGGAAGGAAGGAAGGAAGGAAGGAAGGAAGGAAGGAAGGAAGGAAGGAAGTCTAGACTAGTAAAGGAGAATGACAAAAATTAAAAAAATGTAAAAGATAAATGTAATAGTTTGAACTTGGAAACAGTACTAAGACCTTCATAGATTCCTTAAGTCCCATATTAACAATTAGTCAAGGATGCAACAAATGTAATAAGATTCCCAAATAAACTGTTATAATAATCTCCAAAAATATAACAGAATAACAGAGTTGGAAGGGACCTTGGAGGTAGTCCAACTCCCTGCTTAAGCAGGAAACCCTATACCATTTTCAACAAATAGTTATCCAGTCCCTTCTTAAAAGCCTCCAGTTTTGAAGCACCCACAACTTCTGATGGCAAATTGTTCTATTGGTTAATTGTTCTTATTGATGGAAGTTTCTCCTTAGTTCTAGATTGTTTCTCTTTGTCCAATTTCCAAAATTACTCAAAATTTCTGCTACTGGTTCTCCAGAACCTGTTAGAACCTGCTGGATTTCACACCACCTTTGACCAAACAAAAGTTCCCTCCACACTTTTAATAAAAAACTGTCCTATTTAAGTTAGGATAGCTGAAGTGTGGGTTCATCATGAGCCAGGGTGGCGCAGTGGTTGGAATACAGTACTGCAAGCTACTTCTGCTGACTCCTGGCTGCCTGCAGTTTAGAAGTTTGAATCTCAAGGTTCAAGGTTGATTCAGCCTTTCATCCTTCTGAGGTCAGTAACGTGAGGACCCAGATTGCTGGGGCAATATGCTGATCCGGTAAACTGCTTAGAGAGAGCTGTAAAGCACTGTGAAGCGGTATATAAGTAAGTGCGATTGTTATTGCTATTTGAAATGTGTTTTTGAGCACCTACAGTACTTTTATTAACAACTGAAGAGCATAAGCATCTTTTCATTTTGGTGGATTCAGAATTGCTCCCCCTCTGATAAGTTTAGAAATTTAGTAGGTTCTGCATTTTGTCACTAAGAAAGAGAGCAAGGGAGGCTCCCATCTTCCACAAACTTAGTCAGGAATTCCAGACAGAAGTTTGCTCCAATTTTTTTTTTTTAAATAGTGCTCTAAACTCTGAGTTGCATTTCCAAATACTTCTAGTCCTTCAATATTCCTTTCATGAATTTAAACTTATTTATATTGTGAAATTCCATTTACTTTCAGAACAACCTTTCTTTCAAATGTATATGATTGTAATCAAGCCTGCTTGAAGCCTGCCAAAACATGCACATAGACATACACAACCACACTTTTTGATATCTAAAAGGCATCTCATAAGCTATTTGGGGGCAGCGCTTGCTGCAAATGAGTTTCCCAAATTTATTCTGTCTTTTTTGGCTTTCTACACAGAACAGTATGAATTTGCAGCTTTACAACAGCAATGTAGTTTGTATTCCTTCTATCTTTTACCTGTACTATCATTGTTCTTTAAATTTTCATATGGTATCACTGCTAATGTCTTTTTTTCTTTTCACTGCCATTCAAAGAACAAAATAAATGCATTGGCCCACATTTTTCTCATTTGTGAGCAAATTTTTAGATAGGCAAAGTAAAACTATTCTTTCCCCAAACCACTAGATTATGGGGCTGGAGATACTAAATTATACTAGATATTTGCTGTAGTAATTGAAAGTGATTTGTCCTGTACAATACCATCCAGAGTTTTGCAATTGAAAAGAAAAGGATACCAGTTCTAGGAGTAGCACAGAAAATAAAACTAACAAATAAAATGGAGTCTGCTGTCTTTTAGACACAACAAGGTGAAACCCAGCTGCTCTCTTTGCCTGATCCTTTCAGATTCAAACTGACCCTCCCCGCCTCAGACAAATTCCTCTACAATCCCATCTAAATCAAAGAATAGAAGCCTCATTAGCTCACAGTACAGTCCAAATGCAGACTTTGCAAAGAAATAGCAACCTAGAGAAATCACAGGTTTTCATCCTCCATCAGCGTAAGATGTCAACTTTCATCTTCTTAATGATAGGCTCTCCAGCTGTGCTGCCCCCCCCCCAAGAAAGGCCCATTTTGCCTAACAATAGAACTCACCCCAGGTACATTGACAAGGACCTGCCTAGCTTTCTAAACTGACCATCCACTCAGATCCCTATAAAGATCCTTGCTTTTCCATGGTTTGGGGTCTTTTTTGGTAAAGCAAGCACCCAACAACCATTGCAGTAAACATGGTTCTTCTTCTCAGTGTTGTACTTCTAAATTCTCTATGACATAGTAGGAACAGTTAAAGAATGAAAACATATTTGGAATTGTAATTTGGCCAAATTTTGTAGTCTGTTAGCTAGTAACCCATTCACTTGGTCAGATTAAGAGATGCACCTGATTCTATACCACCAGCAGAAAAAAATATTTTCCCTGTAGATTCATGAACAAGTAATTCAGTTATGGTTACAATCAATAGCACTGAACAAGGAGACACACAACCAATCTTTGTAGTTTCAGGCATTGCGGCAACCCCATAGTCAGATGATTATGATTCAGGCACTTGGCAACTGGCACATAATCCATAATTCATTATGATTTGCAATCTTCACTGCCAGTTTCTGACAAGCTAAATCAATGGGCAAGCTGGCAGGAGGTCACAAATGATGATCAGATGACATTGTGCTTAACGAACATGTGGGATCCACTAATGATCACAACTAGATCTGCCATAACAACCTTCATATGTCAGCAAAATCATGTGATGTTGTGCTTTACAACCGTGTAACTTAACAATGGAGTTGCCAGTTTCTATTATTGTTATTAAGCAAAAACTTCTGTCCTTACAGTATTTAATGTGTGACAAGTTGAGGAAAGGGAGTAGTGAAATATGCTTACATTTTAAAAAATCTCCATCCATAACATGTAAGGAAATGTACTGTTGACAATAAGTGGCTCTAGCTGTTGGTTGTGCAAGGTGGCATTGTTCTCCGAAAGCAGTAAAAACAGCAAAATATATGGCTGTACAAAAACTCCTGATATCTTGATATCAGAAGCATTAAAAAAAATCTCTGAAATATGATTTTTTCCTACAGTATCTCATTTGTAAGACAACAAGCAATATGCAATATAACCACTATATGTTGTGTAACATAAGACCAGCTTTCTCAACCTGTTTTGTAAACAGAGGTCTAGGGCTGTTAAAAAAGCATTAAGTATGTGCTCATATGTAGCCTGTGTATATGTGTAGCAATAAAGTTGTGCTTATATGTAGCCTATGCAGATACCTCTGCAGGTGCAAAGAGACCAAGCCAAAACAGACATGGACTGAGAATGAAATGAAGACAATGTCATGAGAATGATGCATAATACATTATTAGAAAGCATAAGAGCCCAGTTACCTATATATATTCTCATGGTATTGCCTCTTACTTCATGATCATCATAGCTTAATACTGCCTTCAAAGAACTTACTTCTGTTCCCAAATCACCAAGACGTCCCTTGTTTTGTCAACTTGTCTACTCCTTTCTCATCACTGAACACCTACCAGTAGTTTCCTTGCTCACTTATAACTCTAGTAGTCCCTTCTTGTAAGGCCCTCCTGTAGTCAGTAGTTTTAGTAACCTTTGTGATTGTCCTGTTTGAATCCATACAAGCAATAGTCATAGACTGTCTAGGCCTGACAAAATGTTGTCCATATCTCACATTCAAGCATTCTGCTGAGACCCTGAGCACAACTAAAGCAAAGCATTGTAAGTTTTGCTGTTATCTGAGCCTTGGGAAAGGAAACTCCTCCTTTTTCTTCTCTTTAACGCTTTCAAATGCAAGAGGGCTTTGGCTTGGGGAATCTGCCCCAAAGCCTCTGGTAGGCTTTCAACTCAAGCAGGGCAAAATATTCTATTCCCACCGAGTTTCGTGATTAGCCTTTCTCATACACAAAGGTGTGGGACATTCATTCAGATTCGGCAACCCTGATGAGGTGGCATATGTGCAGTAAGCAAGCTCCTTCTTTTTCACGAGCTTGGATTCCTTCCCCATCTCCTAGTGACATAACCAAGTGAGGGAAAATTAATTCAACTAACCCATTGCCATCTTCTGTTCCAGGTATGGAGCTCTGCAAGAAAGACATCCAGATTTTGCTTTTGTTCAGATCTGGGTTACAAGAAGTTAAGTTATTTTTGGAAAAGCAGCTCCCAGAGTTGGTCTAATACCATCTGCACCAGCTCCTTTCACTCTGTTCTAAGCCAGTTCTTGCCGTGCTTCAAATTCAGAGGCAAACGTCATTGTTCTTTATTAAATGTGGGTATACTTCTCAGTGAAACCAAGAAGTCAGTTTCAAGAGTTCTGCCGAAAACCTGTAGTACAGCTGAAAGTTCTCGCAGGTAATTTATGCTTCCTAATAGCTTACTTTTCTCTCCCACATGCTGTTTTCTCTTCCACACTGTAATGGAATCATATATTTGCAGTATGCATAAATCTATGAGTTTTATGCCCTGAGGGAATAGAATACTTATATAAGGTAATAATGGGTTGCTTTCCCCTCTCCTTCCCAACAGTCTCAGGAATAATACAAATCACTGTGGCTCAATCTGGTACATTGAAGAGCATGTACAGTCAGAGTCATATGTATCTCCACTTTTAGACTATATGTATATAGCTGATACCAATATGAATTATTATATATTCTGTGCATATATAGTTGCACAATTGATAGTTTAAATTTGCATTAGCACAGGATAATATCTATGTATCTATAGATGCTTAGATAGTGCTGTTTCAGCTGCTGGCTAAGTATATGAACAATACACAAGAAATTCACATATTATTAAGGTAGGTGATGTGATAAACACATAATTGAAGAATGTGAACATCATTTTTATATTTAGTAATAACCATATACACACACACATATCACAAGAATACATGTGGTCAACTGATATATCTGTAAGGATATTGAACCATAAATATAGTATTTGTTTTAAATTAAATTGAAATTAAAATGTACACCTCAGTAATCTACTGAGGCCTAAGAATATTCTTATCAGTGAATTCTTCATTCTTGCACTGCAAAAGGCATTACAATATGAACCAGTGTGCATGTTGTTAACTTTGTGCAGAAATCAGAATTCTTTCAGATCAGATGTTCTGAAGTGTCAACTTTTCACACTAAGAAAAAATGATTTTTAATAATAACATTTGGGGTATTATGGAAAATGTATGAAAGAACTTTTAACGAAAGATGAAAAAGAGTTCTTTCTATTGATAGAAGTCAATAGTCAGTGGTTTCCAAAAAATAATGACTTTCCCCAGTACTTGCAACTCTGAAAATCTAAACATAATCAATTTACACTCTTTTATTTGTTACTTGCCTTCTCCATCATGTTTATCAGGGTATAAAGAGTTCTGTGCAGTCCAAACAATTCCCTGCTTATGACTCACAGAAATCAAAACGCATCTTACACTGCCCTCAGATCCATGGTGCTCAGGAACCCTTGTTGCTTTCTTCTAATCTAATTTCTTTGTTTTGTCCAAGGCTTGTAAGAATAATTTCATGCTGCCCCTGATTACAGAGAAACACCTACAAAGATGAGGATACGGTTAAGACCTTGGGGAAGGGTTAACAGGTTGGTGTTGGTGGCCCAGGGTTAATACTTTTAAAAGCACTCTTCCAGCAGCAGCTAAATATTTATACGTTACAAAGAGTTCAGTTGTATGCTTAAGGAAAAGTCAGAACATGGAGCTATGCTCCCAGGATCAGAGTCCTGCACATATTACCTCTTTCAGCTAGAAATTCTGTCCTGTTTTCTTTCAGGGGGTGCTTTTATGGAGTTGACAAATGATTGTACTTTTCTCTCCTTGCAGAAAGTGTACTGTTAAATTACCAGGTTGACTGTTCTGCTTTCCTACAGTTATATGCAGAAATGCTTTGTAGTCCCCCTGTAAGAAAATAATACCTTTTTTAAAAAACTTTTTTTTTTCATTCTGAACTCATTCTGAGCAGCTCTTCATTGCTACTTTCACAGACTAAAGTTTTTGTAACACACTTGAATATGCCTAAATTACCTTTTTGTTTGCATAAACATAGGGATAAAAATATTGGTTTTTGCCTTTACAAACTTTGTGTCAAGCATTTTCTACTAAGCAATATTGGCATTCAGTCTAAATCCCTGAACATTAGTACTTTGAGCCAGTGGATATGCTAGTGAACTGAAATCTTGTAATACAGAATTATTATTATTATTATTATTGCAATACTAGTTTTGTACTATAATGTTCACAAATCTTAGGAAAAAGCTGGGATTTTCCTGCCACTGTTTAGGCCTACTCCAATGTACATGACAGAGCCTTCTCAGTGATGGCTCCTAGAATTTCCTTGCTTGTCAAACCAATGGAACCCACCTGTTCCAAAAATGAAAGAAAGTCCTACTCCAACAGGCTTTTTATGGTGCTTATTCTTTTCTTCTGCATTAGTAGATAAGCCTAGCTTTCTTGCTGTTGTCATTATATAATATGAATAATTATCTTTCCAAAAGCTTTCTGTTTATTTTTCTTTAGCTGCTTTTCACTTTTAATTGCAGACCTTGGGTTTGAAATGTGAAGAAATGCTGATGCAAATATATATATATAAAAGAAAACACTCCACAATCAAATGCACCCACTGAAACAAACAGATATATCTTTTAATTTGAACCTCTCTCACACAATCTATTAGAGGTTTAGAAAATTAATTGAACATTGAAAGAGATTAAAATCAATGAGCCTTGAACTTAAAGGGTTTGGGCCACTACAGTATAGCTGTGTAAACAAAAGGGTTGTCGTGTTTTAAGGATTTCTAATCTATATTAAGGGTTCATGAGAATGTGCCCTAAGTAATGCATTTTTTTCTTCAGAAAGATTCTCCGGCTCCAGTGAATCGTGCAACATAATTAGCTGATAGTGTTTAGATCATCTCAGGCTTGACTGCTTACGAAGATCTATCAAAATCAGATGTTTTCCTCCCCAGAGTTAAATCAATTGTCTGTTGTTGTAATTTGTGTTGATAGGCATTGAGAGTAACTAGTGTTTACAAGTCTATATGAGAGTTGCCTGCTGACAGTTAAGTACAGCTACTGCCTGACCCAACAGCTATTGTATATTGAAAATGGGCTGGTTGTATTTCATGCTATTAGTTTTTGGTGCGCTGCCTATAGGCAGAATGTTCTTACCCTCCAGGGATTACTGACTAGCAAACAGCCGTGTCTTAACTATAGAAGGATTTGACAGTCAAACAAATACCAAAAGACGAAATAACTTAGCTATGGCTTTGTTCTCTAGCTAACAATGAGTAGCTAAAAATATCCAACTTCATTTTTCTTTTTAAAAAAGAGATGCTAAACCTACAGTTTTTGATTTGCCAGATCCATGAATACACAGCCAAATAATTTCACATTCGCGCCAACAACATTTCATAAAACATGTAATGAGGATAAAACATACTGTTCTGGACGTTAGGGCTGTGCTCTAGACTATGCCAGAGCATTCCCTCATTGCATTCAAGGCTGCCTATTGCCACTAGATCTCAGATCGCTGGACAGGCAGAAAAAGACCCATGTACACCCCATTTATGCTCTAATCCAACTTGGAGGTGTCAGGTCTCATTTGGACCTGCTTTCATATATCTCACTATAACAACTCACCAATAAGATATGTTCATAAACTCTGAAATGATAGCTAACAGGGAATATAAATGAAGTGTTCAATATGGATCTCACACTTACTCCTTCCCTTTTCCAAGATGAGATTACTGTTTCTTGGTTCATGTACCTTCTCATTTTTGTCCATACAAAACTGATTCCATTGCAGATTTCTCTTTGGTTGCTGAGTAAACTTTCAAAGCCATCTTATTTATTTTGTTCAGCTGCTCATCAGAAAAAAGTCAGAAGGTCTATGGTCAGTCACTCTTCCCAAATCTTGTGCCTATCAGATGTATTGCACTACAACTCTTAAAATGTCCACTTAGCATAATATGCACACAAGAAGGTACCAAAGGAGGCTGGCCAATAGAAAGTGGCTTACCAAATATAAGAGCACCTTTTGTGTCCATTTTTATTACTGCAGTTCTATACAATGCTAATCACAAATGTTCTCAAGGCTAGTAAGCAAGTTATTAAATAGGGATTTCGAGTGTCGAAAAATGTTGCTTATTTATCGACTGAACCTCCGGCAACTAAAAATAGTTATATTGTTACTGTAAGACTACTAAGATTGTATGTAGATCTTGCTTCCAAACTATTGTTCTATCCCTCTCCTTTTCAGATTTATGTCCAAATTCTCTATTCCTTTTGATTTTTGGTCACTGATTAAGTTTTTCACCATTTTGAAACTGTGAAACTCATTTGAACTTCCTGTCTATTTTAAACCAGGGGCAGGTTTGGATAATTTCACATGCCCGATTAGGTAGCCATCAGATGTTTCAAACCAACTCTTTTACAAGGAAGAAAGATGTGATGACCAAAAATCGTCAGAGAAAGGCACAATAGGAAAAATATTACTGGTGTGCCTAGATAGGAATAATATGCAGTCAACATACATAATGCAAGCAAAACAGATTCCTTATCTCACTCCATGCTTTATTTATTTATTTATTTATTTATTTATTTATTTATTTATTTATTTATTTATTTATTTATTTCTGAATGGGGCATATTTCCATGCAACGCCTTGGATTTTATTTAAAATGAGGAAGGCCAAATGTGTTTTTAGAAATGAAGATGGAGCCACAGGCTGGCTTTTTTTTATATGGAACATAACAACATTCAATTACTTTTAGGAAGTGGATGAGGATTGGACAATTATTACACAGCAGACTTATATATATTCTTATATATGTTATATTATATAATTATATATGTAATATAAATCTCAGTTCATTTGTTCTAAAGTACCAGACTTAAGATGTAGGATGTTTTTGAAAGGAGAGAACTAAATCTTAATCCTTAGTATGATATCAATATATCCCTCTTTTTCGATGGGAATCCTTTGTTCCCACTTGTATCTCCCCATCATAGCAATAGATTTAAAATACCAGGTGATGACTCTGTCTCTGTCTCTGTCTCCGTCTCCATCTCCGTCATCTCCTCCTCCTCCTCCTCCTCCTCCGTCTCCTCCGTCTGCTCCTCCTCCTCCTCCTCCTCCTCCTCCTCCTCCTCCTCCTCTTCCTCCTCCTCCTCCTCCTCCTCCTTGTGAAATAAAGGAAAAGAAAATATATACTCCAAGTTGTAAACCTGAAAAGAAATAAGAACTACCTTTAAGGCCAGTGTGGTGTTTGGTTAGCAAGCTGCTCTGCCCTTTTCTTTACTTCTAATACTACACACAGACACTCAGGATGGGAGGAAAGCGAGGACTATGTGATGGACAATAATGAAGAAACATTTATTACATATTTTAGTGAAAAACATCTTCCATGCATTCCTGAAACAAAAAGCAATATTTTGTCCATGATAGAAAACTAAAACACAAACATAAGCTCACAATTATCACTTTACTTTTTACAGCATGCAGCATGCTGGCATAGGAAATATAAATACAGAAGAATCTTTCAAATGCACATCACAAAAAGAGGCACGTGCTAACTTATTGCTTTAGACACAACAATGGAATAGGATAGGAAAGAGGCCAGCGCAAGGGCCTTGGCCGTCTAAGATGGAACATCAAATTTTCTCCTCCCTGCGCATTGCTGGAGGTCTTTGGGCCACTTGCTATGTCTCAGACAAATTTAGCTCATTAAATTGTGAGAATAAAGATTGGAGCCCATAATTTTCTGCAGAAGAAATAGATTAAAATTAGTAATCAATCAATCAATATAAAAATAAAGAGGCAGCACTAGTTGGAAAAACATTTTTTTGTTACACTACCTTATTAAGTGTTCAGAATAAGCCACCTTGGCATGTAAAATGATGGAATTGTATCTTTTTATGTGCCACGTATTTGCATATAAAACACAAACGTGATCCATCTAGTACTCTCTTGGACATTTATAAATGAAATACTCTGAGGGAGGAAGTTCATTCCTAAATCCTGAAAACATATCTTTTAGCTTTTGCGCAAAACTCAGAAGGTAAGCAAGATATTCCCTTTTGCCCCATTTTTTTGTTTGCCCCATTCATGTGCCTCACAACTTCTGCATAATTATTAGTGCAAAAAAGAAAAAAGCCACGCACAAAAAAACCTTCTAATGGCCCATTAGAAGTAAGGACCATTGAGTTTAATGAAACTTCCTTCCAGGTAATGATATATAGGCTTGCAATCTAATCTAGTCCAGTTGTGTTCAATAAGGCTTAGAATATGCATACTGCAGAGTATTAGCCTGAGAAAATAACTATAGTTGACAAGAAGGCTAGCATTTGTACTTCTTTAGGAGGCTGGTTAATTAGAATTTCTCTTTCCTTGCTTTTTATTATTATAGTTTTCACTTTTTCTGTATTTGTGATTTGGGTCAGAAGACCAAAAAGGTTAGCTTGTCCCACTCAGAAAAAGACAACAGGACTCCTACATTTTTGTTGGAGATGGGGATGTTGTGCAATCTTTCCATACTGAATAATGCAAATCACCTATGGAAACATTCTGGATCCTTTTAGGCTTGAAATAACCCAAGGTTAGAGAGCAAGTTGTTATTGTTCCAAAATCAAAGCATTGCTAAATAAATGGCTTAGGATCAAAGTTTCACCCAAAATAGCCACTTCTTTGAGATGACCTGCCACCATTGACACATAATTTAGTTTGAAGTCTACAGATTACAGATGTTAAAACTGAGTAATAACAATAAAGAGAGAAAAGCCTGCTTTAAAAGTTGCCCATAATGTGTGACTAAGCAGTGTTAAGCAAAGTTCAGAAAAGTAAGAAAAAATAAACCAAAGGCATGAGATAAAAAAAGAAAAGCAAACATAACATAGTTAAAACTAGTTTAGATCACTCACTATAACTTTATATAAATTTCTACTTTTATGAATTCTGCTACACCACTTCAAACTTCATCTTTACTTCTTTAAATTTAACACCTTCTTTTTCAGAATTTCAGCAACATCACCCAACCATTACTTTCTTGGTGTACTCTTTCCTCTCAATCTATTCATTTTTCTTTATATATTTATTCTATTCAATATTAGATCTCCTTTGTTCTCTCTACATGACCAAACCTGCTCTTTTATACTAGCCCCACATTTTTATATTGAACCCACATTTATTCAGTACCTGAATGTAATGGACACTTATTAAATACTTTAAGACTTCAATCTACTTTTATGTTTCTCCAGACTTTCTCAAATTTCACTTTTTATAGCAGAGTGGAAAGAAACATATACTTGTATCAGTGGTGAAATCCAATTTTTTTTAGTACCGGTTTTGTGGGCGTGGCTTGCTGTGTGTGGTGTGGCTTGGGGGCATGGCAGGGGAAGGATACTGCAAAATCCCCATTTCTTCCCCACTCCAGGGGAAGGATATTGCAAAATCCCCATTCCCACCCCACTCAGGCCAGCCTGAGGTAGTATTTGCCAGTTTTCCGAACTGCTCAAAATTTCTGCTACCGGTTCTCCAGAACCTGTCAGAACCTGCTGGATTTCACCCCTGGCTTGTATACATTCTCAGTTTCCCTTTTTGTATTGTCCCTTTTACACTTCCTTTATAACTTTGGCTTGCAGTTCAGTCCTCTTTCATTTTCTCTTCCTGACAAAACCACTTCTTTACATTTTGTCATACAGACCATTCACTTTTGTGTTTAAGACACAATAATTCTGCATCCATTCATTCTATACTGTGTTGGCTTTGCCACATATAATTTTTAAATATTCCACTCCTACTGCATTCAACTTACTTACATATTTCTCCTGAACTACCCAACCATCATGTCATTATAGCAAAGTGGCCAAAGCTCTTTATCAATAGCAATTCCTAACCATATATTCAGGATTGGAAAGGAATTTATTAGGTAACTTTTAGGGGAACATATGAAGATAAAACAGGCATGGGAGGAAGAGACAATAGAGACAGGTGGCAACCACAAGAAGTCTGAAAAGGTGACATGCAAGTAAAGAAGTAACTCAACTAGGTGCAAAGTCAATTAATGGCAACTGTTCAAGCCAATTATCTTTCTTGTAATTATATAGCGATTCATATATTGTATGGCTTAGTGTTGCTCCGTTTGTTCTCTGTATCTCACCGTCAGATTGTGAGTGATGGACAGAGAACAAATGAAGCTTAACATAGAGTTTCCAATGGAGATGGATGTCCCTACAGCGAATGAAAGGAGCCCTTCTTGATACAATATCTATAACTACCAATATAGCGTCTAGTCCCTTGATGTATGCTGGGATCTAAAGTGACACTATCCCTAACATCCTTTCAGATAAGGAAAGGAATATAATGGTTAGGGTTTAATTGTCAAAGTTTTGCATGGTGACAATCATAAACACGGGGCTTTAGCATCAATTGCTTTAAATACTCCTTAAATGCCCTGCAGACTTTTTATCATGACAAAATATCAAGACTTCATCCAAAATAGGCCACCATTGAAATTGGGAGAGGAATGTTGAGAGTATTCTCTTTAAACACACACACCCAATTCTTATTGCTGTTATGCCTATGTTTATTCCTAAAAGTCAGGAATGTACCTGTCTACTCTAAAGCATCAGCACTCATATTTGGCATTGAGTGGGGAAGGAGTCAAATTCTCTGGTTTTATCCAGAGAAATCCAGGATGTTAATAAAGACCAAAAATAGTAAATACAAAAATAAACTATGTAGAACTCTACATTTTTTCTATAACTCATGGGGGGGGGGGATATTTTGCTTGTTCCTAGTTGCATTGGTTCAATATCTGAAGGATTAAAAAAATTAGTAGAAGATAGAAATGGGGAAGACTTCCCATCTGTAATGACACTCTATTGAGATAGCACTTCTAAGTTGTCTGGAGTTCCTTGTCATACTAGCATATCTCTGAGTCTACTAGAAAAGTTCTCTTAATTAAAGTTAACTAGCTCAACTTCAATGGCATTAAGATGAGCATCAGCTATATACACTTGCATTCTGAATTTAACTTGCACATTTATAATTTGCACATTTTACTGTTAACTGTTACTCTTTTGGCAGAGTCATTAAAAAACAAGCTTGATTCAATCATAAAGTCTGCATAATTTTTCAACACATGGCTATCATTGTAATTATAATTTGGCATCTCTGTCTGTCAAGAATCCATGTGTAAATCCTACTTGAAAATATTTTGTGAAAAATTCACTAGGTCTCAAGCACTTACATAGCTCATTCTGAGTGATGAAAGCTGTGAATCTTTCTGGACTTTCATCATGTTTATCAGGTAAAAAACCAGGAATAGGAAGGAGTATTATTGAATGAACTGGTAGTAGCAAACAATTGAATTTACCCCAGCTGTTATCTTCTGGAAGACAGCATAAGGCAAATATTTATTTTAGATAGGGCACCTACTTGCTTCTGGTGCAAATCCACCTGAGTCATATAATGCAATAAGTCATTGATGACCTGTTTAGCATGCAGCTGTGTTCCAAGAAAGCTTGGAACTTACATCTAAAATGGCAATACAAGATTGCCTCCATAAAAGAAAAATTAGACATCTTTTTTTTTTAAATCCCATTTATATCCCGCCCTTCTCCGGAGACTCACGGCGGCTTACAATTAAGCACAAGCCAATCTTCCTAGAATCTCTGTACGATCTCCCTAGAAAAGACCCAGAGAAAGATAGCAAGGAACCTCTGAGCTTGGGTTAATACAAAGGGACAGTAATATACAAGAATTCCAGCAGTAACTTAACTTTGAAATGCAGAACTGATTGATAGATAATTTGAAGATTTGCCTTTCCTCCATTTTCCTTCTATGCTTTTGACATAATGAGGAAAACCCTAATTCTTTGAGAAAGCAGACCAGACTTCTTTTAAATTCTCTTTTCAGAAGAGTGTGGAAACCATGTTTTGTGGAAATCTTCTCTCATACATGGTTTTATAAACAGGATTGTTTTTTTGTGGGGGTTTTTTTTGACAAACATTCATACCTCATTACAGGAATGAATGCTACTATCTATCTTTTTTGTGGCATTTGCACTTCTTAAAAATTCTCCATCCATTTTCTGTTCTTTAGGAAACATTTTATCAAGTTACACAAATTCATCTACTTGCTCTAGTTTTTCACCATTTATGGTCAACTTGGGATTGTTTATTCCATTTTCCATGTCAAGCACAACTACCTTGGTCTTTGATGTATTTATTTTCAGATTCATTCTCCTTATTGCATCTTACAATGTATCTGACATTTGCTGCAGATTATTCTGGATTTCACAATGTGACATCATCTGCATACAAAAGTAGATAGCATATTTATATTTTTAATCCACACACTTCTTGCAGCATTCCTTGCACATTTATCTAAAATATTATGAAACAACCAAAAGGACATCACACGTCATTTTCTTATTTCCCAATGAATATAAACTAATTAAAACTAAACTAAAAACTAGAATTCAGAATAAAACAGAGCTGGAAGGGATATTGGAGATCTTCTAGGCGTGTCAAAGATGCAGTCCACACAGGCCACGCCCACCCTGGGCCCGCAATGGCAAAAAGAATACCGATACATCATGATTCAGCTTGTAATGCATTGGGTTTGACACCTCTGTTCTAGTGCAACCCCTTGTTCAAGGAGGAGACCCTATACCCCTTTCACACAAATGGTTGTCTGGCCTCTTAAAAACCTCCAGTGATGGAGCACCCACAACTTCTGAAGGCAAACTGTTCCGCTAGTTAATTGTCACTGTTAGGAAGATTCTCCTTAATTTCAGGTTGCTTCTCTCCTTGATTAGTTTCCATCCATTGTTTCTTGTCCTACTCTCTGGGGTTTTTTGGGAAAATAAGTTGATCCCCTCTTCTTCGTGGCATCCCCTCTAATACTGGAACACTGTAATCACCTGTAGTCCTTCTTTTCTCTAGAGTAGCCATATCCAAATCCTGCAACTTTTTTTTCGTAAGTTTTAGTCTCCCTGAAACTAAATGCTCAGTATTCGAATTTTTTTTTTTTTTAATCCCATTTATATCCCGCCCTTCTCCGGAGACTCAGGGCGGCTTACAATTAAGCACAAGC